>WYDI02002717.1:22786-114673 GCA_009867235.2 Psittacus erithacus
TCACAGTCAGACTGACCTCCAACAAGTCTATTCAGGATTTCTCCAAATTATTTCCAACCCTTTTATATGTCACCTCCCTTTGGTTTTAAAATGTTCCAGTGCTTAATTTCCCCTGATTCAAAACAAGTATGCCTTCTTTCTAATGACTTTTATCCCCAAATAATGTACTGTTTTCCCCCTGAGATGGAAAAGGTTCTTTAAGAAGCCAAAGCAATGAAAAGCCAATATTCTTTGGTTTTCCACAAAGAAAGCCCACAGAGTACTCAGTGTATTCCCAGGCTACTTCCTGCATGTGAAACGATATATAATTAAACACCTTCCTCATAGCAGAAGGAAGGACCAGTGTCTAAAAATATCACCTCCAGCTGCTGGATACCAAATGTTTTGTGAGAGAATGGCTCCTTGCCTGAAGGCTGGACATGCTCAGCTGAACCAATATCCAGCAAAAGAAAGCTTGAGGCTATCAAAACCATTACATTTCCAGAACTGTCAGCTTAATAATTGTGTAAGATACTGCATATTGGGTTAAGGTCACATGGCCATAACAGTAACTAATTTATCTTTAAAACTATAGCCCACTTACACTTTAAGGTAAGCAAATGCTTTTCCAGTCTGAATTAATATACTTGATACTTCAACACAACAAAACAGAAGTTCAGATTGTTTCTGGTGGGAGAAAACAATAAAAACAAGGAAAGCTGTTAGTGGCGTTTCACAGAACAAAAAATCAGCCATTAGAACAGCCATAGGGGAGAGAGCAAAAGCGCAGCTAGCTGAAATACATTTCTGACAGCAACTAATACTGGATGCTAAGGGAAATAATATATGTAATGGCACAGTCAGAAAGTAATTCTTTTCCCTTTTTTATACACCCATTCCTCAAAAATCAGCAGCTGTGAGTTCCTGAGGTGATGGATGCACTCCAACTACATTTAATAGGTACCGGCGGAACAATCCTTCATGATTTTCCCAATCTTTTGTCTAGCTATGTGAACTTTAGTCTCCACAGCATCCTGCAGCAGTGAGTTCCCCAAGTGAATTTACTGTTGTGCAAAAAGGAATTTATTTCATTTTTACTGCTCCTTGACTGTCACAAGCATGATAATATTTCAGTCACCCTATAAAGACTTCTGGGTAAAAAGGGAGCTAGAAACTGAACTTCCTAATATAAAAGCCCATGAAGAAAATAATTCTGTGAAAATAATATATCTGCATTTTTAAAATCACCTTTTAAAAGGCAAAAATTAATTCCTTTTCCCTTGATATATTATCTTTATAACAGACCATGCAAGTCTAAAGGATCAGAGGAGGAACATGCTACCAGCAGTTCATGATTAAAGGGGTGCAAAATACACCAAAGTCACCTTCTCCCTGGATTCACCATATGCTGCTCAGCCTTCTTAATGACAGAACCAATAGTTATTCACGTCTTAAGTGCTACTAGGTATGGTTTTTCTTCTTGAATTCATACAAGAAATTAAAAACTTACCTTAAAACTGTGTGGGATATAATTCAGGCATTGACACTCTTTTAAGTGTACTATGCACAACTTACTGTGTTTTATATACCAACATACACACATGTATGTATACAGATATAATACAGTTAGATTTTTCCTTTTAATTTGGCAATTCTGAAACTATTCTAAATGGACTATCATTCAATGTCCATTACTGCAGATAAAACTCAATCAATTTAAGGTAAACAAAGAAAGTATTACTTCCCTAAAAAGTTAACCTGAATAATTCCAAAGCTTTTCTTGCCATTGTTATCCCTTACTTGGGATTACATGTTTTAAATGTTGGCATCCTACAGTTGGATACAAAACATATAGTATTTTTTTTGCAACGTTAATTAATGGTGCAAAATTGCCTTTGCTGGTGCCTAAAAGGGAATTCATAATATATATATATATATAAAAATATATTTCCATATTGGTAAGACTGGACAGATCTGTGATCTACAATTTGCAAAGTTCGAACCAGTGACACCACAACACAGCACTGGTTGAAAATATTTGATGGAGCATACTTTATTACAGTATGCTGTTTCTGGCAAAACAATTTTGTAGGATCTTGTAGTTTTTCATGCAAGCAATTATATATGCTATATATATTATATGAATGGACGATGTACTTCATCTCAAACTAGAATAGAATATATTAAATTGACTCCTTTCTGGACTATTGTCCTGACTTTTTCCTTTCATATAGTTTAAACTCACTGATATATTATTAACCTAAAATGCTATGTGAAATATTTTACGTTTTTACAGGCAGCTTAACTCTGCCACTTCCTACCTTCAGACTACTTAACTTCCCTGCTTTATTCAGGTAATATGCACTGAAGTATGTCTACAAGCAGTGTAAAGTTTAATATAGTTTACTTATTTTTTCTCTGGCGAGAGAATTTACCTGGCCTTTGTCACTTGGTAACTGGTTTGCAGCTGTAGCTTTTTGTCCACTTAGCTCCCCACAGATGTGCCGCAGTCTGACATTATGCCATTAGATGTCACTCTGGACCATACAAAAAAAGATCAAAGCATGAACTGGTATCTTCCCACAAGCAAATAACCCCAGTTTCAAAACAGGAGGTACATCTTCCAAGACTGCACCTTGCCCATGTGCCTTCTCTAATATGTACACCTCGGCCTCCACTTCCATGTTCCTCTGTGGCTACTGGCTGTGTTGACACAACAGCACACACTGGAAATCAGGTCTTTCTTCCATTTCACGAAATAACACATTCTAAGGTCTGTAGTTTTCAATCACATGGAGATACCATGAAAAAACACAGCTGTGGGGTGCCTCTGGGAGGGCCAAAGGGCAATGCTGAGTACAGTGCCTGAGCTTAGAGCAAATAATCCAGCTAATGAGATGTTTGGTGGTTTGGATCTGAAGCCAAATGACTAACCACTCTATTCCTGCATTGCTTCTTATGGGTTCTGCCTCCTTTAGTATTTTTGTTTAGTTGTTTGGTTTGATTATAGTTTTCTCCTGACTGAATTGTTCCCAGTGAAGCATTTCATCATTTGTTGTACCTTCCCCAGGGCAACGGGGAAGCAATGGTAACTTTGATCTTGAAGGAAGCAATAGCAGTGGCAAGGTGAGGCACTCCCACATCTGCTGAGTGGATTCTGCTGATGCTAAAATCCAGGGGGAAAAAACCCCACATATTGACTTCTCATGGCAGCAGGATCAGAGTCCAGCTGCATGTGTGGTATTCATTAAATTCCCAGCCTGCCAGTCTAGGGCATCAAGGAGTGTTACGCGTTTTTACATATAAACGACAGAAGCAGAGCTGCCATGTCAAAACAGGACAAATTTTAAAGTCCCCAGATTTCACGCTGACATGGCTGTTGCACACAGCAGCTGTGGAGTTTTGGGCACATCCTGGAAAAGTCCTGCTTGGGATAAGACTTTGGACTTAGTTCTACTAATTATAAGCAGCTGACAAACAACTGAAGGTGGGACATCTTTGAAGCACCTTGTAGTCCAATCACATTTATTTATGTCTTTTTAGACAGAGCACCTCATATGTCACAGCAAGACAGGACTGAATTAATTTTAAAGGAAATGAAATGAAATAAAGGATTATAAAACCTCAGAGGTTCTGCTTTCTGACAGTAGAGACATTATACCCTCTCAGAAGCCACACTGCATACATACATACAGGTGGAAAACCAAAAGAACAGGGAGTGTGGGTATAAGCCCTGATAGCCATGTAAGTAAAGCTCACTTTGAATCAACTAAGAAGCACAGCGTTGTCAGGCTGGGAGCTCACATACCAGAAACGTCATCCTTCATTGGAGAACTGAGTCAGTGTTCCAAGTCCAGCTGGTGTGTAAATATTGACTAGATACCAGCATCAGGTGAGGAAGAGTGTTCTTCAGGGTAGGAGTAAAGCATTTCAAACTGAGATGGCCCATTTTCCAGCAGGAACTTCTGAGTGTCACCGTCACCTTCACCATTACAAGGGGCAAGCTGCTGAAAAAAGGATAGCTGAAGTTGCACTGCAACTGTTCTGCAGAAAACCTGCTGTATGATTCAGCTGGTGTCCTTGAAGGCTCTGATGATTTGTCTAAGACAGCTTTCTTTTCAGCCTGCAAGACAGCAGAGTGTCTTTTTGTCATGCTTTCATTCTTTTTGACATTAGAAAGAGAAGTGAACATCTCCTCCGCTGTTACACCCTCTTGACTCTCATCCTCCTTTCTCATTTTCCAATATTTATTCAGGGGACAACCAGAACCTCATCCCAAATCTCTGTCATAGGATAGATAGTAAAGTAATGTCTGCCTCTGCTTTTCACCTTAAGTGATGGAGAGAGCAGACAATGATATGCATTTCAACATGGCTTCCAGAGGACTATAAAGACTAAGACTTCTTGATGCTATCTTAATTTGATATCCTGAGAGGAGTGGATTACTGTCTTCTAGTAGGGATGGATCTGCAGTGGAATACACTGTCTAGTAAACAAAAATGTGCACAAAGCAAATTTAACCTTCCAAATTGCCTCTAGGAAGAACTTTACAGGATTTACACAAGAGTATGCTTGCAGGGAAGGAGATTTGAGCATCTAATTTAAAACATCCTTTTCTGTGAAGATAGAATATTTCTTTGGGTTTCCACACATGCAGAGATGCTTTGTTTTTTCCAAGTGTTTCTGTGTTCTTCCTTAATCTGTACTGCAGCTGGTGCCTCAGTGTTATTTTACAGGTATTAAAAACATACAGCAGGGTAGCTGCTAGCTGAGGTTTCAGACTCTTGATAACAAATGGCAGATGTTCTTCCTGGTAGCAACGAGGATAGCATCTGCATCTGTTTTGGAAGTGAGAATGGCAAAAACTTGATCCACACTGATGTTTGGAGAGGGCTGGTCTTAGAGTTTCTGGCATAGCTAGCAAAGTTTAAAAAAGCACTAATGTCCCACTTAAGGTCAGAAGAAGAGATCAAAAGGTCTACCTTGCTGCTAATATGGGTCTGGGCACTAACTTCTCCACCTTTGCAAGGCAAATTCTGGGTAAGGATTTCTGCCATGTACCTAGTCTGTTGAGAAAGTGCTTTTGAAAAACTGTATCTGAAAAACAGAAGAGAGAGGAAATTTATCAGCGCTGCAGGAAACAGAAATCCAGGAAGCAGGAATGGAAATGACCTAATGGACAATTTCAGTTCAGTAAAAGGGAAGAAAAGAGTCTGTGCTACTTGATCATACTTAACTGAAGTTTCTGCAGAAGGCATGGATGTGAGAGCTATGGCATCTCTCCAGCAGGCTTGCGCAATGCTCACAGGGGGTGCCCAAGTCAACACCACAATTACAAACAATGTGGCTGTGTTAGAGTAGTGCTTGAGGCACAGAAATGCTCAGGGACACCAACACAATGACACTCACACAGTCCTGCCAGGATATGAAGGAGTAACTCTGGACAAATACTGCACTGATGTAGCAGCTCGCTTCAGATATCCAAAACAGCAAATGGTCAATGAGAACATAAACTGGAGCAATCTCTCATGAGAGTGAAGAATGTCAGATCTGAGAGATGATGAGCAAATATGTGCAAATAGGAGGACAAGCCACCAAATCAAAACATGACCTGAATAATTTTTGGATGTTCAGTTAATCTTTAAGTGACTTCTGATTTCCTCTACTTGCCTTCATGTCATTCTGGATTCCTGATGGTGTTGTTATTAATTTTTTTTTCTATAACAATTTTTAAATATCTAGTTGTGGAAACACTTTCAAATAGATGCTGTAACTTCAAACCCCTTCTCCAAGCTCCAAGTTAAATTAATGTAGTGGAGCAGGCAGTCCGTCAAAGCTTTGACTGAGATGCAGAAATGCCTGCCCCTCACTGACATAAAAGTCATGCTTACTTTGTGGCAGTGCTGTACTTTTCTGGTTCTCACACCAATATATTTGGCAGTAATTGTGTATCAGTGCACCATGTTCTACAGTGTTGTATAAATACAATAATTACAAAGGTCACCACATAAGGGGCAAATGCTCCTCTGAAATTCTTTGCCAACCCTTTGGCACTGGTATTTTGGAGAACATATGTGTCCAAACCACCATGCACAATTATCTCAGTCAGTGGAACAAGAGCACTAGCAATTCCTGCAGTTGCGCTGCACCCACTCCCAATGGCAGCATGTCTGTTGTCCAGATAATCACTATAGGCTGTTTCACAGGCAACTGGTCAAGCTCAGAAAAACTTAATTCCCTGGGTATTTTTCAAGCTGGATTCAGGTATGTCCAAAGTGGACCTGGCTCAATAGCTTTAATAGATAGATAATTTATATTTAGAGAGTAGTGAGTCATCACCATGCAAAATTTCCTAGCAGAGCCATAACTGAAATGCACTCTAGTGCTACTTGTGCTTCTCTAGTAAATAGAAGGCGGCATCCTTTGGGGGAATTTCTCCGCTGTCTCAGTCTTGATGTAGTTTTAACCCAGCACCCTCCTGATATAAGCCTCAGACAGTTCTGTAAGCTCCTCTACACCTGGTCCATTCAAGCAAGCCCTGCACAATACCTCTGAAGCTGAGTATAAGAATATTCAGCAGGAGGTAAGACTCAAGGTGCTTATTTTATAGCTTAGCATAGGTGGGAAAAGTACCTGGTATCACTGCAGTCAAAAGGACAGCAAGACAAGTAGGAGATGCCTTGTATGCTCACATCAGGAAGATGTGGAAAGAGAATGAGGCCATGTGGGTCTCCTGTTGTGAGGGATAAGATGTTATGTAATTGTAGGATGTACAGAGCATAATACCATGTATTTCACACAATCCTAAATCATCTCATGTCCAATTAACTGTGTTATATGTCTTTGTGCAATCAAATTATGATTAAGGATTACTTGGCCATGGGTTGCTGATACTAATTTACAATAAGTGATTTTAAGAACCCACTATTTTATAAAAAGCTCTATACAATTTCCTGTCCCCTTTCTTTCCCAGGTGTTCACATGGCAACGTACTTTGCAGTCAGACTAGCTTAATAAAAAATCCAATTAAGAGTGTAACCAGGGAATCTTCACAGGCACCTGACAATAAACACAAATTTGCTGAAGAGGAATAACTTGAGGAGAAGATGACATGGCAAAGTCAGTGCACAGATAATGTATATGCATGTACATTTGTTCACAGACTATTCACACACAAAAACAATTGGAATGAGAAATGCACAAACTCCATAGCCTCAGTAGCAGAGGAATTAGAGATCAGCTATGCATCTCCAGTTCATCTTACCCATCCTGGAATGTGCAATATATGCTTTAGCACATCCCATTGCTGAGCACACAGTGTCTCAGTGTGCCTGTAAGTTTTCCATTTGTCTTTCCACAGCTCACTAACAGCTTATAACTGCCCCAATCACCACCCTGCTGTAAAGACCATGATGAGTTCAGCAGGCACTATATGCAAATGGCAAAACAAGCAAAATACTGACTGTTGGTACTGATACACAACTGGAGGTTTGCAAACCTGAAAACACATTAATCTCACAGAATAAGCACCATTTTCCTGCCAGCACAGCTCTTCTTCAATATGCCTTACAGCAAAGAACCATTGTCTGTAAAGTAATTCAATTTTTCTTTCTTAGCTAGTTTTCTTAACCTTTATAGGAAAGAAAGAAGTGAAAAAGAAATAAGTAACACTTTTTAGACATGAAAAAAAGAAGCAAAGGCTTTGCTGATGAGAAATGTTTGCCACATTGCTCCACTGATGCAATTCTGCAGTGGTGTGACGTACACCAGTAAATTTTGCCAACTGAAGCAATCTCTGCTATAGTTTTATCAGTGACCTCACTCTGGGGCCCCAATGGGCCCCAGCTTTCGGAAATGGAGACACAACTGAAGTTCTGTGATTAATTCTTTCAGGGTAGACTCAGCAGGAAAGCATGCTCCCCAAGGCATGTTTTGCATATGTCTGTTCCTTCATATAAACAGGGCACAGCAATGGTGGAAAAACAGGATTCAGCATATGTGTTTTCACACACTTCCGTCCTAGTGAAAAGAAAGGATTTAACATTACAGGAATGAAATGAGGAATTTGATAAAGGCTTCTTCTCCCATCTCAGATGTTGCTGTCATTAATGCACTTCTGTGGGGATGCACACATCTAAAAGTCATTTAAGTGAAAACATTTCCCAGTCGCCACAGCGCTCAGTGTGATTCTTATACACCATCAGGTAAATCTTACTAGCTCACAGAACTCACAGAAATATTCCCACTAACCGTTCAAGTCAATGGAGCAAACTGGATATGCCCCATTTAATCTTCCCTAGAAACAGGAATGCATTTTAAAGCATACCAAATAAAACCACACTTTTTACAAATCAGCAGATTGTTGGCTTGGTTTTTCTGCTTTTTAGTGAAAGAATCCAAAAGGAGGAGGCCTTTGAGCAGCCAGCAAGCTAAGGGTGCATTATCTGAATGCATTCAATGCCTGTTGGTCAATAAAAGTACATTACCATGCCATCCTCCCGCATTGCAGTCTAACACCCACTACCTGCACAGATCTCCACTGCAAATGTATATGAACCACAGCTAAATCAGCATGCTGTGAAACTATAAGGGGAATTCCTCTTTCATTCCATGTTCCTCCTGGATATCCTTAAGCTAACTATTTTAATAAAAGATGTTTTGTTCTGAATGCTCTCACCCAGAATTTGCAGAAGTATTTGGCAAGGTTAAAATTAGTGGGTCCTTAGGCTTCAGTTTAGCAAGATATTAAAGCATGTGCCAAACTTTCAGCACAGAAGCAGTGCTTTTGAATTCAGTGGGGACACTCATCTGTTTTGAGTTAGGTGAGTGTTTACATATTTTGCTGAATAAGTGCCTTGGGGCTTTCTAACCATATGCCCTGAAAACTTTTGCCATCCTTAACTAAGCTTATAGATACATCAACCATGAAAGGACTTTTTTTCCACCCTCTTTTTTTCTGGCATTTTGTCCTATTCTCATTGGAAAAACTATTTGAGGTCCTTTTGCACTAGCTAAACTTTAAACTACATCTATCCAGAAGAAAACGTAGTGCCCTTCCTTTATATGAGCTCAAGTTAACCGGTGGAATCTGCAGTAGGGCAGGTGGAATACTTTTTAGTCTGGAACTACACACTGGTGGGTATCTTTGCCTGTTGGAAATGCATTCCTTTTTCAAAGAAGTAGCCTCAGACCTTACATCCATCAAGTTCTGCTTTGTTTTTTCTGAGGACTATGGAACTTTGGAAACAGGAGAAGATGAAGAGTTATACACACAAAGACTTGTGAAAAAAATCCATATGCAAGTGCTAGTTAAGAATCTGATGTGCAACATACAACTTGAAGCAACGGAACAATTCTCTGACTGGTGTAACTTTAAAGGCTTTGATGAATTTAGTTCTTATTAATGCTGGACAAGAGAAAGAAGAAAACTGGAATCCCTTAGACCAGAGGAAAAGAAATATGATAAATGATTACCTAAGAAAAATAGGAGAAACTCTCATTCCAAATACTTTTAGAAGACAGCTGTGCAATCAAAATGTATTCCCAATATTAGCAGAAAAGCCCATAAGTAAAAATATGTATATAAGAATTACAGCAGACCCTGGAATGAGGGATTACAAATCACTTGGTGTAATCTGGCACATCGACAGAAAAGGAGGCATCTTGGATACGCAAACACGATCACCTATATTGAAAGGCAATTGAAGGGAGCAAAGTAAAGAGAAAGCAGTAACGAAAGCAAGTCCCAGACAGGAGTGTCTGGAACTGTACTTGTGTTGCTGGAATTTGTGCTTAAAATTAATCAGAAGGGTTTTATAAGACAATAATGAAGAGGGCTTTAAACAATATCATAAGGAAATCTCCAGGTGATATGCACTTCCTAAGCATTATGAATGATAATTATGGCATTGACCTGCAAACTGTTCTTAGCAGGAGCTGAGGTGAAAAAGGGCAATAAGCACCAAGTGTGCACAATGCAGTACAAGCCTACAAAGCCGTATCAGAGGAAGGATAGTGCTGGCATGGACAAAACATTCCTTTCCCTAGCAGGGGCAGCAGAATGACTGCACTTTCATTTCCCCTTTGCCTGTGCCCCAGCCCAAGCAGCCAGCTTGGCTCCTTCCATCAGAACAGAGAAGAGACTTCAGAATGATGAGAAAGGTCTGTTGCCCCTCTTGGCAGCAAGTTACTGATAGCTCCTCTTCAAAAGTGGCCTTACTCCTCTATCTGTGGGACAGCCTTCTGGCCCAGCTCCCATGGCAGAATTACCCAGCATTCACTTTTGGCATCTCATTATTAGAGAAGCCAAATTAAAATTTCCTTTATTTCCAAAGAGTTTTACATCAACTTTGTGTCAAGGACCATGAGGAGGTACAGCAACTCTCTAAGCGCTGGCCCCAGCCCTATTGTACTCACTGCATGTGCCCCCCAGGAACCACTGGTTACAATCTGTTGTAAACTTAGTTAGATCAAATGATTTCTTTGTGCTTTCACTTCTTCCCTGTTAATTTAGGGTGGAAATGCTTTCAAGATCCCTGCCAAGAAGCCATTATAGCCACGCCAAATTGTATGTTTTTTTCCCATTCTCTGTTTGGTTCCCATGTCTCCCATTCTTTCTGAATACTGATGCTCTTAACTCCCTTTTCCAGCTTAACTCTCAGGGCTTTGTCCCCAGACTCACCCTGGCTATCGTGTGCCACTCTTTCTGCTTATCTGGATTTCTGGTCCCCACCACTTTCTCCATTTTTCTGTATATTCTGTGCTTCTTGAGTCCCCCACCTGTGCCACCCTCCTCCACAGTTCGCCTATCTATTTGCAGATTGATGGATACGCACACATTTTCACATAGCCTAAAATATGAGCTTTTAGTTACAAATATTTCAGTTGGAAGGCATAAACTGAAAAAAGAAAAGAATAAGCATTTTCATGCTGACCTTGTAAAAATCCTCAGCAAAGCCTCCTCCCTTCCCTGCAACCCCCATCATTGTGCTGGGAGTGTCACAAGAGAATCAGTCTACAACCCTGCAAAAAATAAACAGAAATAAGCACAAAAACAGATGGACATCTTCTAATCCCTGGTAGCTGAAGGCAGGATTTTTGCTGTGTTTTTAGAAGATTCCTTTCTAAAGTCCTCCATCAACTCAAATCTGGTTTTGTAGCAGAAGCTGTATCTGTCAGCTGCACTCTCATTTCTTTTTCCCTATCCATTAACATGTAGGCCAGAGTTCAAAAAGTCATCTTTTTAAATTTAAAACAAATTTTCTGAACTCTAGAAAGAAACCTTCCCACCAGTCTTTTGCTTCTTACTAATTAAATATAGTAATCCTTAGGACATCAGCCCTTAAGGAGAATGTTTTCAAAGGCAGCCTTTCTGATAATTAGACAGAATGCCTGGGTGATGCAAATTTACCTACAATCACCTCATAGAGGGACATATAATACTATACATTCTCTAAGAAACAGTGCTAGCTCAAAACTAACACTACCCACTGCAGGCAACATAAGGGTTTAGTCCATTTTCAGGATATTCTTAATGGCTGAACTTAATATTTCCAAAAAATGGCAGATGGCTGCATCCCACATTGCAGTAGAACTTTTTACCACTAAGCAGTGCCTCAGTCCTTTTACATGCAAAGATATACTCAGTACACATCTTCTTGGGCATGCAACTAACAGGAGTGGCAGGAACAAGAATTGCATTTACCTTGTCTTGAGGGTTGTGTTAGTTAGGCTTGGTTCAATCCACATTTGACTGCTCTGCATCCTCCAACTAATCTTCTACACATCTGCCAGTTGTCAACAGCTCAGAAGATTCCCTTAGACAGTATTTCTGCATGATACTCTCAGTTGGATTGATGGCAAAGTGCTTCAGAGGCTCCCAGGAACAATAGGGCAGCAAAGAGGACAGAGAGGCTAACTGGCAAAGAGAAGATGCTGGTGAATGCACTGAGTTTCTGTCATGTCAAGATATAGTTCTAAGCAAACAAATTCTTCCTCAACTATTGCTACACATGGCAATGTCAGCACAGGCTAAAGACACAATTGAAATACACACAGGCTGAAGCCTACAGGGGGAGACTTTATATCCCTCCACAAGGTGATGCTACCAAAAAACCCTCTGAATTATTTTTCATAAAAATACATAAGCGAAAGTGGAAAGCAAACTGCAATTTAGCTCTTGAAGTTGTCTGGTATACAAAGGCATTTTGTTTACTCTGGACTTCAACCAAAGCAAACATTTAACTACTTTTCTTTTAAGCACATCTGGAGGTCAATACAAATTGTCCTACTCTTAATATTAGTCCCACTCTTAACATTAGTCCCACACAAACTGGCTAATATGCATCCACAAAACAGGGTGTAAAGTCAGTTGTGGTCACATGAATGATTTGGCTTCACTCTCAAGTCCTACCACAGACTTCCTGTTCGATCCTGCATAAAAGGGTTAACCTCTTTGTACATCTCTATCTGCCAAACAACGTAAATAACACCTGCCTCTGTTCTGGTAGTTTATGAGGCTCGGAGGGCATGTCTCTACCACAGGTGTAGGCACACCCAAGCTGGCTCCATATGAGGAGCACTAATTGTGTTCCTCATTTTTATAGGGATTCAAATTAAAATGCCCAGTATTCAATTTACCAAAATGCTGAGTGCTCAGAACTGCAACTGAAGTCAAAGGGAACTCTGCTTGGAACAATAAAATAGATATATATTAACCGTATAATTCTAAATAAACAGAAAAATCAGGCCAAAGGCATCTCCAATGGGCACCTAAAATGCACAAGCATGTCTGAAATGAAACTCAGTGCCTCGGTCCCCTCCAAGAAAACAAAACCAGCTTTATACCCTTCGGGAGGTTGTAAAGACATTGTTTATTTATATGATAAGGCAATTAAAAGCTAGAATTCTAATCATAATTTTTAAAAACAAAAGGAAATTCTATCAGCAGTGCACAGCTTAGATGATCTGCAGTAAGGAAGGCATGGGCTGAAGCACAAGGACAGAGGACATTGAGTAGCTGCCCACTGACACTCGTCTTTCATTGTATACTCTTATTGAGGAATAGACTGATGGAACAACACTGTGTGATCACATCATACAAATCTGGACCTAAAACTAGGTTTTGTAGACAAATTGTTTTATTTCCTACTGTTTTGGTGTCCAATTTTGTAACCACATCATTCCTTTATTACAGCTTTTTTGTAAAATGTAATTCACCCCAGGATCTGTAGATGGAAAACAGAAATCTTATTCTGACTGTTGCATAAATCAAGAATAATGTCTTTAAAATTAACTGAATTAAAGTAACAGAAATGAATAGTCAAATATTTTGTTCAATGAGAAGCACAAGCTACAGGTCAAAATTAGGATTCACTATACTAAAGCTAAGCAGCAAAATGGGATGTTAGCTATAGACCGCTCTGTACTTTTTTAAGTCATTCTTAAAATCTAATGAAAATTTACAGAGCATAAATATCAACATTTTTCTCTGTCAGACATTAAGAATAATGGGAGTTTTATAAGTCCCTAACATGAAGCTTTCACCTTTACCACTACTACTATCCTACATACTCCCACAGTTTCAAATTTGGAGGCTATTCACACCTTTTATTCTCTTCTCCAGAAATCAGATAACACAAGCTATTTGTTGAGCTATCAGAAAAGATTAAGTGACATCACAAGGGTTCTGGGGAAGAAAGCAATCAGTACAAAAGAGGGGATAATCAGGAAGCTGATTAGAATAAAAAAAACTGCTGTGATATAGCCCATTTGGGGTTTAATGTATGAAAAGATAAAAAAGATGAAAGAAGAGGAAGAACAAAGAGCAAAGGATACCAGGTCCTTGTAAAAGAAGGAGGGAAAGAAAAAAAGATATATGACCTTATATTATCTAGTTCTACTAGCAAGAATTTCCTAACTGGCATTTGTGTCAGTGCCTTGTATTTGGTCATGTTAGAACATGGTTTGAATAAGGAACTGTGCTATGTCTGTTTTAACAAGTGCCAAGCCAAGTGATTTACAAAAAGCACTTCATCTCCTCACACCTGCAATGGCATTTTGAAAGATTCTTGCCATGTGCAGCACACTGATGGTCATTTGCCACTCTTCATGGGAGAGGTGACACATAGCATTTCATGCTGTCTTTTGTCAGCACCTTCAAAGCATCTCAATTTTGAGCTCTTTCTCTTTTCACCTTGTAGATGAAGTGTTCATTCAACCTGGCACTGAAGTAGGTATAGCTCTGTAGAGGGAAGTTGACTGAGATGAATGGGGAAGATGAGCAGAGGCATACTCATTAAAGAGAAAACAAAACAAAACAAAACATGCTTTCGATGATGTCATTTATGTCATACCTCATACACACTTTAACTAAGCACTGTAGTGCTGTGACCTTCAGCCACTCCAGTTCCTGCAGTTCCATCTGCAGCTAGAGACATTTGTGAGTATTTGTGTCTGACTTGTCAGAATAGGACCTCTCTGGACCCCTTCCAACATAGTTGAACCTTGCTGGGTAAATATTATTCTCAAATCTTCAAACTACATGAAAGCTGCAACATGGTGAAAGCAGGACTTGGTCCTACTGGAACCACCAAATAATGGTCTCGATGAACAAACACGTGAATAATTTGCCCCCCGTCCCTCAGCAGAAGCTGGATATGACATCACTCAAGTGCTTCTGACATTCCTACAGATAGGGCTTTCTCCGTGGCAGAAATGGCACCAACACATGGTGTTGAAAGAATGTTACTTGAAGAACAGATGACAGAGCAACTTGTCCCCACTCACCCAATTTGTGTATCCCAGCAGAAAGTCAAACTATGCTGGCTTCTAAAGATGCACCACAGGGTGAAGAGAAGATAGCCATGGACAGATGGGGTGTGTGTGGTGCTCACTGCTTCATGGAGAATTGTAATCTCTTCCTGAAATTCTTTCAGTCTCTCAAATATGGTACACAGTGATTTCAAGATCTGTGGGATCCAAATGCTTCCTATTTCAGCGCAGGCAGCAGAAAATTAGTCTCCTGTAGCACAGCCTCCACTGTGCTCATCAGGCTTTTGCTATCAGAGCTGCTTCTACTCATTTGCATCACTACAGACCATACATATACTGGCTTTGCTGCCTGCTGACCTCCTAAGAAGCTGAAGCTGCCTATCTTAGGAGCTTTAAACACAGGTATTTCTTGGCAGCAACAGCACCATAGCTTGGATTTCTATCACCGTGTTTTCAGGTCCCATTTAAAGAAATCCTGAGCCCTTCAAAAGACTTTTTGAGAGGCTGAGTCACACGTTGACAATCAACAATTCAGTACAAGAAAGCAAATTTTTGCAATTAGATCCCAGTTGGGTCGGTTTCTAGAAAGCAAGGTGAGGAGTGCCAGCGCTGTGCCTGACAGGAGACATCAGCAAAGAAGGGAAGGGATGGTGTCACAAGCACCACGTTTTGGTGAGGGCAATGTTATACCTGCGAGCGCTCTCCGCACCACATCCTCGCATCATCCCCATTTGCGCACGGCTGCAGCACGGCGGCGGACTCTGCTCCTATTTCCCCAGCATCGCCTGAGCTGGCTCCCGGCCGGGACCGGCACTCTCACCCGGTGCTGCCTTCTGCCTCTGCAGGGGAGGGTGGGCACCGCGGTCACCCCGGCCCTCCTCGGGTGGGGTACGGGCGAGGGCTGCCTCCGGGTAGGGGCCGCCCCGCACGGGGCGGAGGGAGCGCACAGGCACTGGCTGCTCTCCGCGCTATCCACCACGGGAGGTGGCCCGGCACTTCCCTCCCCTCACTCCCTCCCACCCTCCCCCGTCCCCACCTCTCCTCCAAAACCGCAGGAGCCGCGGCGGCCTCGCTTTACTGGCTCCGGTGCCGGGCGCTGAGCGGGTGGACCTCGCTGCAGGCACGGCCTGGGGCGGGCACAGCTCCGCCGCATCACCTCCGCCCCGCTGCCATGGCCGGTGTCGCGACACAGCGTTGACGATGCTGCTGGGCGCCCCGCGGGCGGGCGGCTGGGATCGCGGCCGGGTGGGCGAGAGGCTGCAGGCGGCCCTGGCCGGCCTCCAGGAGCTCCAGGTGCTGCGGGAGAAGCAGCGGGAGCTGGTGCGGGCCGCCCTGGCCATGCCGCAGCGGCCGGCGGCGTGCGAAGCAGACCAGCTCCTGTCCGCGCACAGCAAGGAGCACCGATTGGAGGCCACCCTCACCTCTCTGAAGGAGCAGCTGGTAAGGGACGGGACGCCCCGCTGGCTCCGGGGCCCGTTACCAGGCTCGGGCTATCCTGTGGGGCCGCGGTGCTGAGGGCGGGCGGGAGGGCAGAAGAAAGCGCCTCCGAGCTGTCCCGCACCGGGCTGCCCAAGACCCGACTCAGGAGATGCTGGCGCTGTTCTGAAGCCGAGAGCAGGCAGGGCGCTCTTGCCGCTCCCCGTGCCCCGCCGGGAGGTGAAAGCGGAGGGGCCCGGGAGTGGTGGTTGCGGCGAGTTGCGGCCACCGCGCGTGTCCCCGTCGCAGCCGCTATAACGGTCGCTTGTTTTCCTCAGGGAAAACCTCACCTGAGCCCTTCTTCATCGCCCCGAAATGCGTGGCGTTGTTACGGGGCTCTGCGCCAGGAGGAGCGCTGAGGAGAAGTTGCGGCTCGGCGTTGCTCATTCATCGGAGCCGAGGGGCAGATGATTAACTTCAGCAGTACATGTGTCACGCTTGTGGGCGCTCGGCTCTTTAACTGCAGCAGCCGCTTCAGTAGGTGATCGAAAGACACACAGAGTGGGACAGATTAAGCGCTCAGGGGTTTGGTATGGGTGTGCGTGTGTGCACCTATGTGCTTCTCACAGCTATGTGCAGGTGAGAGCCAGTCTGTGAGGAAGGGGTTTGTGGGCCAAGAGCACTTTGTTCTTGCCACGGACCGGATGATCAAAAGAGAAGAAATGAATGCCAGGCCTTGTATTTGAAGTGTCACCCCAATCGCTCGCACAGGGGTTTTGTGAAAGAAAAAAACACATTCTGAATTGTGACTGAAATGAGTTTCATAGGTGAGACAACAATCAAAGGGTAAAGGGCTTTAATCTCTAGTATGAGCAATTACACACTTCAGTAAACTCAAACTTAATTCAGAGCCTTTTCCCTCCCTGCACTGGTGCAAGGCTTGGCCATCAGTTACCAATCAGGTGTGAAAACAGTAATGTTATTCACTTCCCTTAGACAGCTTTATCAGCAGTATCTCGGAATAAAATTGGCTTGAACCTTCAGGGAAACCTAGCCACCACATGTGAAAGCACAGCAGCGAGCATATCTTGATTAAAGTAAGAAATGCAGGACAAGTGGACTGCCAACAACTTGATTACCTGTCACTGATGATTTTAACTAATGGCTCTACTTTTTTTTTTTTTTTTTTTTAAACTAAATGAAAGAACTGAAGGCATTTATTGCCTGTCTGGGGCCACTGGGTTAACAGAAACACCCAATGACCTCTGACCATAGTGACTGTTCTTTTTTCATGTCAGCTGTTGTGCTTTAATTACTCATTTGTTCCTATATTTTTCAAATATGAAAATATAAAATTAGCTTGTCAGGACTTTACTGGCACCTTAAAAGGTTTTCAATGCGCTAATGGCACCAAAGTAGCCATTAAAATGGAATTAAAAAATGGCTTTTAATTGCTGCCCTTAGAAACGCAGGAGTTGGGTGGATGAGGATAACACAGCACATACCACCGGAGTGGGATGGATTTCGCCAGTAGGTGCCAGTGCAGATATGGGAAAAGTGTCTTCTGGTGGTGCCTGGGAGGGAAGTGTTGATAAAGCTTGAAAGGGATGACTCAGAACTGCATAAATCCATGGGGAGGTTCTTCAGCAAAACCACAGTTGTGCTTAAAGAAGTGATACAAAGCTCTTCTGATTGACCCATGGCTGATGGAAGCTTTTCAGGCTGGCATACCTGGTACCTTTATTGTTTTCTTCCACTGCAATTGCAACCATGTAATTGAGCAGAGGTGCATACCTCAAAGCTGCTTAGCAGCAAAGTAGACCCAGCTGAAAACAGGCTGTTTCACAGTCCTGTTAGAACTAGTCCGCAGATCCTAGGAACACGGCTATCGCAGGCTGAAAACTGTTTCTCAGTGGCTCATGAGCAGCATATTGCACTCAAAACCCTTTAAAATTCTGTTCATGATCACAGGAAGTTAAGTTAAAACTAAAACCAACCGAAAATGCAAAGCACAGCATTGTTCAGGGAGTGTTACGTCTTCATTGTTGTTGTTCTTGGCCCATGGGCGATAAAGTGTGTGATTGCTGCTCTATAAGCTTTCAGATTGAGAAACTCATTAACAATGTAAATGTAGCTTTGCCTTGCAGTGTATCTTGATCCAAGTTTCAAGCAGGGCTATAGCCCTGGGCTTTAGCATGGTCATGGTTTAATGCATGAAGTTCGGTCCTGGCAACATAAAATGAGGAAGCTATATCAGCTGGAGATGACTCAGGGCATCTCAGCAATGAAAACAAGGCAGATAAAGAGTCAAGCCAAGCTTCTGTAATGGTAAGGTGATAACAGAAGAGCAGAGGTAGTACCCTTAGGGACCCAAGTGCCACTGGCGGGACTGGCAGAGCCATCAAATACTGCTCCAGTATCCTAGTCTCTTCCTTAAGAACAGGTACCACTGGCAGCCAGCAGCTAGCCTTTCCAGCAGCCTGCTGTAGGCAGCAAGGCTGCAGGCTTTCTACTGCCTCTAGCAGTCATAGCCTTTTTTGCCCCAGACAGTGGCTCTTTTTGATGGCCAGGGGCTCTTCTGGCAGCTGCAAGGTATATGGTGCAGGCAGGATCAACTCTCTGTAGCAGAGCAGAAGCAGCATTAAGTGATGCCATCTACTGTCAGTGATCCCAAAGGTGCCAAATGATATGGCACAGAGGAAATAGAAGAGGTGCAAATTTGAACAAATACAAAGAAGGTATCTATGATACTTTCACTGTCAAAGTAAATAGATATCTAAGGCTGCAGCATTCAATATTTTGTCAGCTCTTTCATCAGAGAGCAAGTTTGTGAAAATTGGATGATTTGAATCTGATTATTTTGTTTTGCAAGCTTTCAGGTGGCTTACGATGTTATAAATATGTGAGAAGGAATACATTATGCTGAAAAAAAAACAAACAAATGAACCACTCAGTATCCTGTACAGATTCATACACACACACACCCTTTAGGCAGTTTTAAATAGAAGAAAATATCTTTTAAACTTGGATTATTTTTTTTTTTTTTAGATCTATTAAACTAATTTAAAGTTTGTGTAACTGCAAGAAAGAGGTGCTTCCAGAAGGAATTCACCATACTCTAGAGTAAGGTCTGGGATAAGAGAGATTAATTTTCCCCTGAAACTGGTAGCTTTGCACCATCGGTTACAAAAAGACAATCGATTTTAGATGTGCAAAACTAAATAAGATTAATCCTATCTTTTCTTCATTCCAAAATACAGTTGGACTAATAAAATTACTAGGCACTAATCTATGACGAATAAATGTCAGCCTCTCCCTTTAACTGAAGAGATTAATAGTTGAGAAGAATAGTGAAGTATGAGAAGTGGGTTTTGATGCCTTGATTTGGGGTCCAATTTGACCTAAAGAAACCTGTTTTTTAGAGAGTATTTTTCTTTCTGAAAAATGAATGATGATATGCAGGTTTGTGTCCCAAAAACTGTGGGCCATCAATAGCACAAGTTGATTTGGAAAGCCTGGTCCTGCATTGTGCAGAAGTCTTCACAGCTGCATTGCCCAAAGCAAACAGATGGTTTCACCTGCAAGGTTTTGTCTCATGTAAAATTCATGTTGTGAATTAAGAAAGAGTGTGTTTAGGGTTTATTGTTCTGGGTGCTGCTTAGCGTGGTTATTAGAGCAATAACAACCTCAAGCAAACACACCGGAAAAGTCATCCTTATCCAAATGGTTTGAGGAATGCCTCTTGTCTTGGAATGCAGAAGGAGTTAACTGAAAGATCAAAGCTACAAAGCCTGCTGGAAACATGAAAACCCAGTGGTGTGAGACACCATAAAAGGGTTAAAAAAGATGATGTAAATCATGTGTGTTGCTTAAAATGCTGTGAAAGCATAGGCAGAACCTGAAGGTATAATAAATAATCTTTGAATACCTGAGAGCCTTGTGGCCTCTCTGTCATTAATCAGAAACCACAGACTGAGGGATTGGCTGGCAAAACATTAATCATTAAGCAATTAATTCCAGCCGTGAAAACAAAACTGTGTGATTTCCTGAGTAGGTGGGATTGGAGGAGGCATGGCATGTTTTTGCTTTTTATCTATAAAGGAAATAAAGAAGTACTGAGGAGGTCATGCATTCATCATTCAGATGGAATAAAAAGTCTCATTTATTATCCTGTTCTTCACTTCCTTTTTGTTTATATGAAACAGGAAGAGAGAAAATCACCACAGTTTTTCCTTGGAAGCAGTAATGAGCCTCTTGAGCTTAAACCTTTCTATATGTTTGACACTAACAAAAAGGGCTTTATTTCTTGTGTCTTATATATTCCCGCAGTTCTCCATAACAGCATGCTAGAAATACCTTTTTATTCTTCTCAGTAGCATCACCAGCTGTAACAGTTGTCTTGTGAGATTCAGGACATCTGTCTTTTTCCTCTTTTCCTCAAATGCCAGTTTCTAATCATTTACCGATTACCTTAGGATCTTAGCTTTCCTTGCTTTTAGTGTTTATAGTTATGGAGAAGCCTAAAAATGTAAATACTAAAACCTCAGTAATCCAAACATAAGGACAGTAGAGTGAAAAAGTGTGTTCATACTGATTTTGATTTTCTGCATATCATTTAATTTGCAAATACTTTAATTAGTTTAAACGACCTAGATTATATTTTTTGCAGGTTTGGGGTTGGAAATGCTGCTAGAACTGTCACTTTTATTTTTAAATCTGAAACATACACATGAAAAAGAATCTTACTCATGTTTTTCTTGCCATTACTGAGTGGAAACCTGTCCCCTCAAGGTCTGTGAGCACAACTTTACAACCAACTTCAAGAGACACCTTTCTGTAAAGTATTGTTGGATGGATAGTGAGGTATGATATAATTAGAAGCTGCATAAATAGCAACAGAGCCTAGATAATTTGCCAAGTGCCACGTGAGAAGTCCATGACAGAAACCAGCTGTGGTTCTTTGGCTGGTACCTATCGCCTGGCCATCTGCCTCGCCAAGCTGATGGCATAAGTACGGGAGGAGCAACTGTGGGAGCTGTTACCTCAGGTCAGCCTGGTCAGTGATCGCAGAAGGCAAAGGACCTCATTGCTGGCTTCTGAAGTATTGCTCACAAGCTTGAGACACCATTTATTTTAAACAAAGTGATTTTCACAGCAGAAGTATTCAGATGCCACCTTCTCCCTGCATAAAATGTGTGGGACTATCTCGCCACGAGACATACAAGGAAAACCTTCAGCAAAATAGATGTCAGTTTGTGCTTTCAACTATAAAGACATCATCAAAGCCAAGGGTTTTACAGAAATGAGTATGCTGCTCTTACTTTGTGTGGCAGTAAGATACCTTTCCATACAGTGGTTTCCTTTCGTCAGGCGCTATCTTGAGTTCATGCAGACATTCCATAACATTTATCTCATCCTCTGCACAGGGACACTGTATGGCAAAATGCAGTGAATATACAATAATACATTAATTAGTGAAAAGATTGCCATCCTCTTTAGAGATGCACTTCCTGGTGTAGGTGTAACAAAAAACCCAGAGATTAAAATAAGTATATTCAGTATGAAGAGTTTCGAGAACACGTTCAACTGGACAGAAGACGATATATACTGAGAAACAGAATGTTTTGTACTTGTCCATTATGTCAGTCTCATTACAGAGAGTGAGTTGCAACAGTCTCTAGCTAAGCAAAACATTTAATGAGAGCAGAATCTGTCCGGCACAGATGGCCTGAATTCATGTATTGCCACTGAGATTCTAACCATGATTATTATTCATTTCCTCCTTCTTCCCTTGACTTGTGAATTAGTCTCGTCTGAGGAGACAGGATGTCGGGCTGAAAAGCCACCTGGATCAGCTAGACCAGCGGATAAGTGAGCTGAAATTGGATGTCAGTAAAACCTCCAGTGAATACTTGGATAGTGACAGCCGGCCCAGCTCAGGTAATGTGCACTTGGTTGTTTATTCCCAGGGGTGTGGTGCTAGGAGAACTGAAGGGGGTCAACTGCTAAGCAAAACCCAGTGTATTATTTGGTCAGAAATAGTGCCCCATAGCTGAGGTGGAGAATAGTAATCTGGCACAGAACACACATAGCTGGTGGGAATTTTCCTGCAAAGTTGATTTACTTGGAAAATACACTCAAACAGTATTATTTCTGGATTATTTTTTTTATTTTTATTTTAAAACAGATATTTTAGCTACCAATGGCAGGAGGAGAAAAGAGTTTTATTAATTACTTTGTCCAGCTCAGAATGACCATTGGCCAAAGTGGCTAGAGTGCTTATTAGAAATGAAAGAGACCAACATCCCTGTTAATGCTCTGCTTGAATCCAAGAAGGGTCCTGAACCTCATTAAGGCTTTGAAGATTACTGTCACTGCAGTGCTGTGGCCAGCTGAATATTTGATCACTTATATAAAAATGAAACAGCACTATTAAAAGACACTGGGAAAAGCCACCCCAACAATTTGCTGACTAAAGCTCTCACAGAGTGGGTTTCATGTTCCTGGTCTGATTCACAGGGCGTGCTGTACTACAGACTTGTATAACTAGGTTCTCTGTTAAGACTAGTTTCTGTTACCTAGTCTGGGACAATGGGAATACTTAAATAGAATTTTGAAAATACTTAAGTCTTCAGTGAGACAAGGAAATGTTTGGGTTTTTTTTATTTACAGCACACAGATTTGCAGCTGGTACTTAAAGTGGGTATAAGAGCACAGGTTTCTGTTAAGTGTTTAAGTTCAGGATTTGTGTGCAAATTACTTCTGTAATTAATTGGCAATGATTGCAAGACCCGGAGAGGGAAAATGGCCTCTATTCTCTGCCCTTAGAGGTATCATACACTTGGCGGCTCTGATCACAGGCTAGATTTATTCTATTTTCCCATCCAAGCTCTGCCTGTATGCACCTAGCACAAGTTACAACAACGTAAGACATAATAGTTCTCAAAGACGTTTTCCAGTGAAGAACTGGGCGTGATGGTGCTGCACTTCACCCCATCCCACCCTCAGAACTAAGCATGTATGTGCGTGCCAAGCTGGCTCAGGGCCTAAGTAAATATGCAAAAGCCCAATAAAAGGTGTTTGAATTAGAGTATACCTGTGCTATAATCATAAAGTTAGGCCTGTGGCACATAGCAAATGAAGATTTATTTTATTCTCTGCATTTTTCTTCTACAGAGTTTGTTTAGTTACTGCAAATAAGAAATATCTTTATTTTAACTCTTATTAACTTTATTTTAACTCTTTATTTTAACTCTACAGGCTTCTATGACCTGAGTGATGGTGGTTCTTGCTCACTCTCCAATTCTTGTACCTCTGTGTACAGTGAGTCCATCTCCTCCTCCCACACCAGCCTCTTGCCCAGCTCTCAACACCCCAAAGCAAGGCTCAGTGTGTTTGATTACCGACCCAAGTCTGCAGATGAAACTACTGTGCACACCACCAGCTTCCAACAGCAGGGAGCCTATGTCAGCGATGCATGTCGGATTACAGCTTGCACAGATGTTTCTGGGACTCCTGCCAGGTCCCGTCCGAGACCAGTTTCCACAGGTAATTGACTGCAGAACTGGATACTCATTCAGGAGAAGAGCAGAATCCTGGTTATTACTTTCAGGACCTAATATACCCATGCGTAATCAATATAGAGCACTCATTTTCAATATACAAAAGTGAGAATTAATAAAAACCCCAAAGCCAAACCATTTACTGTCCAACTTTAACTTGTCTCCATACTCAGATACTTTTAAACAATAACAAATGCGAGGACATACGAATTTAGAAGTGAAAAACAAGTTAAGTGCAGGAGATAAAATTGTACTGAATGATGAGGTAATCTTATGGGTTTTTTTACCTACTTGTGAAATGAGAAAAATTGCAATATTTGAAATACTTTGTAAGAAGGAGCCAGGATGTGTGAAAAATATAAGGTGAATTCAGAATTAGGGGTGATGCTTTTTAGTGTGATAGACTTTACAGAAATCTAAGGAGAGACACTTCCAGACTTAGTGCCTGTTTTCTCAATCTGTTGTAAAATGAGTATGATAATACTTATATATACTTTGTCTTGTTTATTCAAATTAATGTGGACTCAAATTGCTCTCTTTTTAATAATTACTATGTTAAGGATAACAGACACCAAAGGTTAATTGACTGTCTAGGAACCACTCATGGTCAATCATGAATATGCATCATACCCTTAGTCAAAATGGACAAATATTCCAAATTTCTTGTTTACCCATCTATGAAGTGACATCATATAATTTCTTATTTTGGATCCTTCCATGGCCTCAGAGCAACCTTGTGTTAGTGCAGCTCTGATGGTGACCCAGCCAGATGTGTGATGGTTGCATTACAGATACAGGGAAGCCATAGGGAACATCAATTCAAGTACCATGTCACTCTGGAATCATTCCCACAGCTTCTTGATCTGTGCTAGCTCACCTCTGGCTTGCTTGGAACAGTAACAAAGACCATCTGTTTTGTACCTAGCTGTGCAGACACACCTGAAGCTGTGATGGTAAATTATAGCATAAAAGCAAAGACTTCTCAAGACTTCTCAGAGGCAGGGGATGGAGCTGAGTTTAGTAATCCATGGCTTCCATGTTCAGATTACAGATTTAGTGTTCTGGCAGAAACTTTCCTGCCTTGCTACATTTTGCTAAGACTGCTGGGGCTTTGTGTTTTTTTGAATATGGAGGTAGACTAGCAGAAAAAGGGATGGATGGTGTTAAGTAGGGTGTGGAAGAGAGGATACAAACCTCCTAAAGCTCTCCTTCCTTTTTCCAGCACCAACTCCCTTCTTGCTGACTAAACCCTCTTACTTCCTTCAGTGTCAGAAACGTGAGTAGTAGTGGGTATAGTCTTGAAGAAACAATTTTCGCAAAGTTGACCACATTGCAGGAAGCAAGGCAAGTTGTCAATTGAGAAAAACATCATTTGGAAAGGGGAAGAAATTTCTCTTTTCCTCCCCATAGCTTGTATGCACAGGTAACTGCAGGTACAAGCCAATTGCCTTTTCTTTCAGTGGCAAGCAGAAAGCTTGCTGGAATACCACAGGCACAGCATTCTTTCGACATCTTCCTGGTTTGTTTGCACAAGATAGTACCACTACACACTGCCAATGATTTCCTAAAGAATTTTCATTATGAACATATGTTGTTTGAGAAATCATCACCATCCTAACCTTTGCTGTAGCAGGTCTGTAAGTGTCTTAGGTAGGACACTGCAGACAATGCCAAAAGTCTTTCAAAAGCTTCTAGTCACAGGACAGAAATAGTCCCTGTAAGTAGTTGGATTTGATGGTTGGGTTTCCTGTTAGCATGAAGCAGCCAGGAAATCCATTAGCTGAAGATTTGTTGGCACTGAAGTTTGCACTGTTAAACAAAAAAATCCAACTGCAGTTGGCTCCAGTACTCCTGGTACCAGAGGTGATACAGCACCATAGTGCTCTAAGAGATGACTTGACTGGATGGAACAGTCTTGCTTCACGCAAGAATACAGCCTGTCTTCTCGGTGCACAGATGTTCCTGCAAGGAAGGTGCAGCAGTCAAGTGTAACTTACAGCAACCATGAGAGTAGTCCAAAATTTAAGAGATCTGAATTGGTGGACATAAATGCCATCAGCCTCCTATTTGCCTGAGTCATTAACCTTAGGTTTATTTTTTTTCTCTCTAAAAGTAAAGGTTCTTTAGCCCATTTTCCTGTGTCCTTAAGGTTGATTTTTAAAAATCCCATACATAGAATTATGGCATTCCTGGCTTTGTGCCTTTTAATAAAATCTCTATTTCTGGAGTTAAATACTCTAAAAATTACTTACTTGAGAAAAGCATGAGACTGGTAGTGTTGTTATCAAATGAAATGAGAGATACAGTTAGGAGGTTTTGTTGTATTTGGGTTAAGGAAAAGCAGAATCACATCACTGTGACCTATGGGACACAGGAGTCTTAATGTTGGGTTTGGCGCTTCTCTTTACTAATGCCTTACTAAAGCAGAATGCAAAAGAATAAACAACTACAGCTTCCAGCATTTAAGAGGTTAAAAAACTCTACAATCTAGTGTCTGCTTAAGTCCTCTTAAAGCAGCTGATTGAGTACTATAGATTTTTCCAGGATACATGATATAAAAGGGTTGGAGGAAAAGCTGGAAATCAAATTTAGCCAATTAAAAAAAAAAAAACAACCTTTGACTCTGTATGCTGGAAATCTCAGGAATTTCTGAGTTACAGTCACATATCCAGAGGAAGTCTTTATCCTATCCTGGAATAAAAACCTGCTTAAACTGTGTTCAAAAACTGTATCTGTTGTATTGGATAATTTTACATGACATTCAGCTTCAGGCTTTCTGGTTGTTGGATTCACCTTTTATCTCTGCTAAGAAATAAAAATAATCCCTTATTTTTGTTTAGTTGGTTGAGTTCCTGTTAGTCCGTGACATTCTAGAACATTTATATAGCACAGATTTACTTTCATCCAAGTAGCGCAATTTAAATTTCCTGCAAAGGCATGAGTTTTGTTATTGGCACTAAAAGGCATTCTAATCTCCATCATGCTCAGGTGAATAAAAGCCTTGAAATTATTCAGCAGTCTTGGAGGACTGAAACTATTTTCTTCCTTCATGCTACTGATTTTAGTAAAAGCTAGCACATCCCTCTGAAACAGCACTTTTAGCATAAGCCAGTTTGAATGTAATTGTCTCTGATTTAATTAGGTTGTTTATTTTCATCCACTGTGTAGGTGACTTGGAAAGACTCATTCCAGCAGACACTAGATTTCAGAAAGAGACAGATCCCAAATCCATGTTGCCTCTGTGTCATGCTGGAGACATGCACTTGCTAAGCGTGGACCCCAAATTCCAGAACGACTTGGTCTCCAAGAATGGCATTGATGTGTATCCTTACCCAAGCCCCCTTCATGCAGTGGCTTTACAAAGTCCCCTTTTCTCCCTAGTGGGGACATCCCCAGAAGCAGACCTCCATGCTCCTCCCAGCAAACCCATGCCTAATGCGACGGGTCCCAGCTTGATCAGGACTAGGCCAACCACTGAGGCCAAGCCAGGGGGTTATATCAACAAATTACTGCAGCTGACGAGATGCAAAGGGAACAATCGGGCTGATGCCAGTGAGTGGGTTTCAACAAAGAGCCAGCCAGCCACAATGCACCAGAGACTCATTATAACCCCCAGCACCGGTGGAGTGAAAATTAACAGCAGCAGTAGCCAGCTGGAAAAACAAGCGAGTTCTCTGGAAAGTAACAAAGCTGAAGGGAAGCTGCAGAGAGAGGTGCCGGAGGGGGAATGTGCCAAGCAGCAGGAGACCATGCACTGTGTGAATGAAGAACAGCCATCCACTCAGCCTGACACAGAGCCATCAGCTGTGAATAGTTGTTACCCTGCCAAGTCAGCAGCAAGGGGCTCTCCTCTGGCAGAAGCAACGGAGAGCAGCACGGAGCACAGTTCATCCAGCTCGCAGCTGTGCCAGGAGGACTCCAGCCCCAGCATTTGGAGCACTAAAGCTGTTCCACCCAGAAAGCTGCCCTTCAAAAGATGTGGCAATGCCAAATTGGCCAATGCCGGAGGTCACAAGCGAGCGGCACGGAGTGAGTTTGTTCACGCGCAGTTCGTCCCTGCAGAATCCCACCAGGTCCGGGTCAAGTTTGCCAGCTCCAAAACAAAGGCAGTGAAGATAAAGAGAAGGAACAGTGAAAAGGTACTACGGCCTGGGAAGCAAGCCTTTGGCATGGAGAAGGCGAGAGGGTCCCATGGAGCTGCCAGGATGCCTGCTGAATGGAATCAGCCCCAAAGACCACACGGAACAAAGAGCCTCGTGCGGAGACCTTCATATTCTGGTGACGTGACCGGCAGGTCGTGCTCAGAGTCTAGCCTGTTGCCTGTGCAGGTGAAGCTGCCCACCGTGCCATCCAGGCCAGAGCTGTGCAGAACTTCTACCAATGCAGAACTGTATTCCCTTGAAGCGGGTAGTGCAGACACAGCCAGCAAGAAGAAGCAGCGCAAGTGGCAGTCCACAGTGGAGATCTCTGCCAAGGCTCATCTAGCCAGCCTCTCCAGTGGCTTTGGCCTGGGAGCGCCAAGGCAGCCAGCAAGGAGAGCTGGTGTCCTGCGCACTGTCAGTATGAGGGCTCGCCCCAAGAGTCAGCGCCATGGAGTTTATGCCAAAAGCGAGTCAGACCACTCTGAGTACTCTGCAGAGTGTGCATCCCTCTTTCACTCCACCATCGCAGAGACCAGTGAAGGGGAGGTCAGTGATTTCACAACTAACCGTTTTGGAGACAGTGAGTCCAGTGAAAGTGACTTGGAAGGTAGCAGTAACAGTAGCAGCCTCACCCTTGACTATGATGAGGGGGATGAAAGTGAGCTGATTTGGCCTGAAGGTTCAATCAGACAATCAGGGTCTGCCCAAGCTTCTTCCAGGCCTCTTCCCCCAGTGCCCAAAATCTGTCGCATCAAAGCTTCAAAGGCACTAAAGAAGAAGATTAGGAGATTCCAACCTGCCTCCCTGAAGGTCATGACTATGGTTTGAGGAAAAGCAAGCATCTGTTTCTTACAGTGAGACATCCTACTGGCTCTCATTTGCAAAACAAGAGAACCCATGTGCAGAGAAAAAGACTTGCTTGAATGAGCTGTGAATAACCCCTGAATCAACACAAGGGATCTTGTTTGTTAATGCTTGGACATAAATGTCACTGTATCTAATTTCCTCTTTTGCCATTTATTCTGTAGATATGGATCTGTGTATATTGTGTGATGCCTTTTTTTTTTTACTGTGCAGAAGGGTCACCATGGTGAAAATGAAAGCAACTTCTACCATAAGATTTTACAGGTGGTCTCTTAATGGATTGTTGACTATATGCCCCCACATAATCAGTGCCAGACTCAAAGGCTTCACAAGAAGAGGGGCCCTTCCTAAGTGGATATTTGGTAGCATCCTTTCCTCTTGTGAGGAATTCTTTGCAGTCTGAAGTCTGCATTACCCATCCAGCTGTCACTGTGCTCTCATGGAAGAGCTCTCAGTATTCTCCATAGTTTTATTTTCTTTCGCATCAACCATCCCATACCTTCTCCCAGGCATCAGCAGGGCAAGTCTGTTCTTCTGTAAAAGCATACTATGTTTAACCAAGAAAGCAAATGTCTTTGTGAACGAGAACAAAACTTCAGTTTGTTTCCTATGTTCAAAACTGAGAGTATATGGTTGGTTTCTTTTTTTTAACTCTTTATGATGTTCCCTGTTACTGTTCATTTGTTGAATGGGTGAAAGAACATAAGGGCTCAGTGCCACAGCGTGTCAATAGCTGGGACTGAGATTATAGCTTTGTCCCTGAAATTTCAAACTCAATAAATACTATTTAATGTACTTCTCAAAATTGTGTTTGTCTGACTTGATGTCCAAAGAAAATTACTCTGAATTCTAATGTCATATCAGAAATGCAGAGGATCTTTCTTTGGTGAAAACAAACCTGTTTTCATGATCACTGTGCAGAGGGGTTCTTTCTTATTTTAAGGAGGGTTGCTATGGCTTGGTCAGAACCAGGGGTCCTTTCAGCCTTTACCTCAGGAAACCTGCTTCATCACCTGCTTTTAAATGTGTGAATTTAAAATCAGTACTTGTATTGAGGATGGGGTGGTGTTTAACTGACTCACTTAAATTGATGCAATTTTGTCACAAGACACTTAATTTAAAACGTATACTTATGTATACATAATGTGTTTTGAATGCATTTGAGAACACCTATGTGCAGCTTTGAACTGGTTTCTCAACTGATGAAGTGATTTTTTTGTGTTCAGACAAACACTCTCTATTCTTTCCTCTAAGCACAGTAATCTGGAAGCTGAGCTGAAGTTCACCCTGTGTTTACCAAAGAGCAGGTATTATCCTCCTACCGTTTCAGTGCCCAATCTGAATACATTCCTGGCCTAGGAGATATAGGCATTACCTCATTCAGCCAAGTGTGTTGGGTCTGAAACAAAAGGCAAGTGCTTTGCAGAAACTGGGTAAAAGAGTGCTTGTTTACTCCAAGGATTCATTAGCAAACAGAAGTATTGAAAGTCTAAACTTTTACCCAGTGCCTTCTACTCTTTGGAAGCTATGTTATGTTTTTAAATCACTCCATTTTCAAATCCTTTTTGGAAAATAAGGTAAAAGTTACATGAGATAATTTAATTCAAGTATTCGAGCTAGTGCATGACACCATCGTTATGCAACTAGGAAAATAGTACATTTTAGTCAGTGGAATATGTTCAAACATTTTTCATGGTTCCTAGAGGACTGAGCATAATCACTCCAGTAGGATTAATGGGAGAATTTCACAGGTCCAGTGGTGGTTTCATGTTCAGCATGTCTAGCAACAGAACAAACAAAATAGTGATTTATGCCTTGTTGACTTTCTACACCACAAAAGGATTCTTTTTCCCATTAACACAAAAGGCTTCCTTTGGGGGAGTGTGTCAAAAGTTACATATGAACCTTTAATCCGTGGATTTTCTGTACTGGGGAGGGGTTTATTGGTTAGAAAGGAATTTTGAGAGTGTTTATTTCCTCAGGGAGGAAATTGTGCCTAACAAGAAAACTGCTTTGGGTAGGAGCATTCTGAAACCTGGTGAAATCTGCCACCCAGTAGCTCCCTGCATTTTTATCAAAGCAAGCTCTAACAGTAAGTTTGTGGTCCCACAACTCAGTAAATCCTGCTTTAGGGCTCTTAATACTCTGTCAGAAATGTTGCCAGACAGGATGAAAGTGCTGATCCAAAATGAACTCATGCTGCCAATTCAAATAAAGAAAAATGACGGCTTCATTCTGTACTGACAGGTTTTATGCCAGATGAGGTATCACTGCCTCTACTGCTCACACTTTGTGCCAGGTCAGATAACATCTGTCCTCATGGAGCCAACATAAAAGCATAAAGCTGGCACAAATGTCATCATCCTATGCCTCGGTTGATTTGATAGATATATGATTATATGCCCACACTTGATCCAGGGGAAACCTGTGGTGCTGGAGAGCCTCAGCAATGCAGAGAATCTGCTGCCAAGTGTTGGGGTATCACCACTTGCTGTGATGCTACTGAGCTCTGACTTTTTGGGGAGGGCAGAATGAGTGTTGCCACCCCTCCTTATTCCAGAACATTAGAGCTTCTCCCCTAGCACTGCCCTTTGGAAACACTCCTTTCCTCTGCTGAAGCAAAAATTGCACTGAGACCAAAGCACTGAAGGAAAGAAGAAGACAGCGCAAAGCAGAGCAGGAGGCTCAGGTGGCCAATAGTCCATCAGTATTGTCACCAAAAATATGATTGCAGTTCATTACACTGGCAAAAATCAGTACATTTTGTTTATTACACTGAGAATTTTGTTAACAATTGTGTATGAGTGTGATGCTTGTCAGTGCTCTGACCATCACAGACTAAGGGCTAGCTCTGCTAACAGCACTCAGGAATACCCGCCTCTTAAGCAAACAGATCATAAACATATTTTAAATCAACAAATACCAGTAAATACTGTAATACACTATTAAATATAAATACTACACATTGTAAAAGCAGTTTTCAGCTCTGTATGAAGCCTGGCTGTGAAAATAAGAGGTGCCCAGCGTTGCTCACAGTCATAGCATTACAAAATAGAAATATTCACTGTCTTGTTTCCCCTCCAGAAGGAATCCACAAGATCTTTTTCACCTTGCAGTGTCTTGTACTATAAAGACCTAAAAGAATGCAAAAAATGTCAATTGGTGGTACAATTAGAAGTCTAGCACCAAACCTGATACACTTTAGGAGTGAGAAGTTCAGCACTTTCACTGTGACTTGATTAGCAAGTGTATAGATCTGACCGCTATTTCAGAGCAGCTTTATGCAGTGTCTCTGTTGCAGGAGATAACATCTGTCATCATTCCTCCAAGCTCTAGTGAATCAAAATCATTCACGGCTGAAATCTATGCACCAGATCAGCAGTTTCCTTCGTCAAAAGCAGACATTTACATGTTGGTGTAGAAGCAAATTGCTCCCAAACCACAAAGGAAAGGAAAGAAAGGAAAAAAAAAGAAGAAGAGAGAATAGCAGGGAATTAAGGAAGCTTTGAAAGCAATTTGCAGAACAGATCATAATTATGATTTTAAAATTCATAACATTAATCCTTTTATTGCTTTAATATTTTGGAACTGGATAATTACCAGCCTTGCTGGCCTTGACACAATCTTAGTTTATCAAGTCCACATCCAGTACCCAAACCATGGGACAGAGTCAGAGAGCTAATGTTTTGTAGGACACCATCCTTCAGAGCAGACCTTCATTTGAAGTGACTTCTGGTCAGGCAGGGCACTGGTCAAAAGAAAGGCAGCTGTCATGCAGAAAGCCTCACACCAGCTATGGATGATTCTCCTGGTGGCGAGTTTGAGTCCAGCGGACACTGTAAGGCTGTGCTGGCATCTGTTTTGTGTTCGCTTACCCGTTCTGGTCCAAAGCTCTGAACGGATGAGAGCTAAAGGCAAGAGGTGCAGCTGAAAGGCGGGCGATAGCGGCGTCTCTTTGGGAAGCAAGTCACTGCCTGCAGGATGAGGCAAGCTGAGCACCCCTGAGGGCTCTGGCAGTTCCAGACCCAGTAGCCTTTGTACCTTCTTTATAGCTGCTAGGAGTCTAACTCAGGCCCTCTGCTGCTTGTGGGGCAGTGCTGAGATTTGGATGCTGCACTTGAAATAATCACAGGCTATCTACACCCAAAACCACAGTCCGATCAGTCCTGAGCTACAAGGAAAGGGAGCACCCCAGCAAAGAGCATTCAGTAAACCCCAGTTAGATAAGGGTTGCTTAAAGGAACTGTGCAGCAAATCAAGGCATCTATGATCGCTGCCTCAGACGCAGTGCAAGGCAACAGCATGCCAGGGAAGTATTGCCAAATTGCAACTCTGAAGCAATAGCAGCAGCTTCCATGTCCAAGCCCCTTTTGAGCCCTCCTCAATCATTCAGAGACTGAAGGGGAAACCCCAGTTGTGCTCAGCAGAAGAGAGTAGCTAAGGTTTTAACTATAGCAGCCCCTCTGCCCTCCACACCTCAGCAAATCCTTTGACTCCGGCAGGGAGGCGTAGTACCTATTGCTCTCTAACTATGAACTTAACGCTCCTTGCTGAATGTGGTCCCCAGGAAGCTGCCATGAGACAAAGAGTAAAGGAAAGAACAAACGTCAATCTGGAAAACAAGGAGTCCTATGTCTGAAACTTGACTGTGAGGAACACAAACGTACAATAACACAAATACAGCACCTAGGCAGTCTCCCATATCTCCCATATAGTTGTGAAGGAGACATGGGATTCTGCCTTTAGCTGCTACTCTGTACAGACAACTACTGTGATACTTCAGCTACAGGTGAAGAGTGATCAACAGGAAAATGCTCAGCTAATGGCTGGTTTTTGATGTTTGTACTTCTCAACTTTAAAACCATCACAGTATGTCTAATTCTATAGCAATGCAGAATGTCAGCAGAATAACAGCTGAAATGAGCTGAAATCCAACCACCATCAGTTCTATTAATTCCATGTTTTATCATTATAATGAAGCTGGAAGATTATTATTAGCTAAGACTGGGGTTTTTTCAAACATTCTGGGTTTTTTTTCCTTTCTTTTCCAGATCAGCATTTGTAACTAAAGATCAGTGCATCAAATTCACCCATGACATAATTCCTGGGAATTCACTGGAGCTACCCCACAGATTCATTTATCCCCTCATGCTGTTTTCAAGATGTCAGGAAGTGGGATGATTGGCATGACAGATGGAAAATAAGAAGGATTTCAGACCTTGCTTTCATTCTTGATTGCACTGCAGGAAGTGGAAGTCACTGTGTTTATGACTGGTTTGCCCGAGGAGAATCCTGCTGCTGTGTCACATCTGTGTTAGTGGAAGAGCAGGGGAAATGGTTAGGGCTGTGCATGGTGATGGCATTTCATGTTTATTCTGGCTTTCAAAAGACAAAAGTGTATCAGCAGTCTGGTTATCGTGTAAAGCTACAAACCAAGAGAGGAAAAAGCCCACAGATCAAATTGACCAAGCAGTGTTACCTAGGCAGGCTTACAAGCTCCAAATGAAGAATCTCAGTTTCAGCAGGAGACATGAGCAGCTGGATGCACTCAAAAGCTCTGTGAAATCACTCTGGGTGCCTAGTCTTCAACATCCAAGATAGAGACAACAGGCTAACAAGTTGCTCTGAAAAATACACATTACTGCAAACTTTCATTCCTACATGCAATATTTTCTGTCCATTTCTAGTGTCCCAAAAATGAGTCTAAAAGCTAAAGGTTCAAATTCACTCAATGCATTATTGCTATTAAGAACCTAGCAAACTCTTCTACAGCTTCCAAGATGGAATGATATGGATACATTGACTCTTGAGACGTCAGGAAGTATCTTTCAGTGGGAGTCTTGAACCTACATGACAAGTTGTAGCATTAACAAGAGTTTTATTATTTAACACATAGAAGTTCAAGATTTTGTCTGGACCACTGCAATGTTAAAACACAAACAAAATCTTAAATCTACTAAGATTATTATCTTATTCACTAATGAAGTTCAATAAGGAAAACAGTCTTTGAGTTTGGCCACTGCCTGGGTGTACAGAATGTTAGCAAATATCAGTAATATGGCTTTTTATGCCTTTTTATTATTATTATTTTAATTTTCTACTTGACCTTCCCTAAAGAATAAAATCAAAAGAATAAAAACAGAAGTTCATTTTCATCCTCTCCATTAGGAGGGTCATCTGACTTGAGCCTCCCTTGGTGCATTTGGACATGCAAAAGGGCAACAACAGAGACAGCTGTAATCGGGGTGAAAATTGTTTATACCCTTAACATGCAATGTAGAAACCATTTTTCAACCTTTTCAATGGGAAGGAAGTGGAAGAAATTAATGGCTAGGGCATACCCAAAGTGTCCTATGCTGAGATCATTGAAATGAAATAGATTCCTTACATAAGATGAAATTTATGGCAAAGGGCTACGTGGAGAGAAATTAATTGCAAAGGGAAGGAGATTTTCCTGATTATAAACTATATGTGCTCACTGTGTTGCTCACCATCCTTCTGTGCTTAACCAAATCAATATTTCTTGTCTCCCCAATATTGATATTTCACTGTAGCATTAGTGGAAGAACAGAGTGCTTATCACCTACACTGCGGCCTCTGATTGCTGAGAATTTCACCTTGGCATTGAACTCTCTATACTCCATAAGGACTTAGGGCTATGAAGTTATTTCTTGGAATGTAAAATTGCCACACATTGTCATAGCATTAAACGTATATACAGATATTTGGGAAAAGTCAGTACAGTGAACGGGTGAATGTGAATATATCCACACACATTGCTTTGGAGCAAAGTAGAAAGGGTTTTGGACTACATTGTAACTTCTTGCTGACTAATTTCTCAGGGAAATAGGTCTCAGTACTGGAGAGATACAAAGAACAAGGTGCTGGTGATTAAAATTAGTACTGTGACTATTTCCCTTGTTTTACTTTCCTCACACCTACTGAAGCTAATGAGTTTGGGGATGGTTTTATCACGTCTGACTTTGGAGTGGCTTGAATTTCTTGAAAATAATTCTGTGATGTATTTGTTAAACCAAGATGTTCAGGGAAGCTTCATATGTACTTACCTGATTTGCACCTGAATTCTGACTCACCTGAAATGTAGTCGTAACTCTCTATTAGAAAATTCTCCCTTTCCCCAAAAAGTAGACATATGTTGCACATGCACGAAGTACTTCTAATAAAATGAGCATGATTGTTAGAATGGCTTTTCTAGCTCTTCACGCTACATTTAGATTCCGTGGTTTTGATTATATTTGCATCCTGGGTCTCCTTTGTTGTCACTGGGGCACTGGAATTGATATAATACTTGTATGCCTACAACCACAGCTTTATAACCAGTATTTATAGAGTGCAGACTGCTTCTAGGAGGTCAGAGAAAGGTAACTATGAATAGAAAGCGTAATGCCAGCAGGCTTAACTACACTGTACCACAGTATGGACTTTCATTTCAAATTTTTAGGAGCTCACAAATCAAAAAAAAAAAAGGCTGAAAAAAGACATATTGTCTCCTAGGTACCTGAGATGAAGAGAACTTCAGAACAAGGAATCTATAAAGCCAGAAAGAGGAAAAATTCCAGGAAAGCAGAAATGAGAAAAAAGCAATTTCGCAGTCTGATAATAAGTTACTGCAAATCAAGGGGAAAAGCTCTCCGCAGATGGTGTTAAATAAGTACAGGGGACTGAAACAGGCTGCAAGGTAGGCAGGGAGAGTGACAAAAAGCCACACTTTAAAGCTCTGTTATTATAGGAGGGTTAATAATTTTCTAGCAGTGTGGTTAGTATATAATCACAGCGGCCTCCCACATTAGGTAACATCAGTGTGGTTGTCAGGGAGGTGTGTGTGTCACAGAAACACGCTGGGGTTAGCAGCCAAGTATCCCACATGCGTTTGCTTCAACTGCAGCTGAAGGCTCCCTCACAAGCCCAGCCTATGGTATCAGCTACCTGGGGGTCACCTTAGTGCCTGGCTGCTCCTGCACCCCATCCCTTCTACTCAGTCTCTGTCACTTTCCTAGCTGCTATGTCCCTTGTTTGTAGCTGAGAACCTTTTCCCAGAGGAATTCTTCTTCTGCTTAGAAGACTCATACAGCTATTAAGATTAACCTCAGAAGACTTATAATAAGAAAATGTTTGGCCATCTCTCCACAACCAGCCTGCAGAAATGTACTCTCATGGCTTCTGTTCATTCATATGTCTCTGGGATATGTAATCTGGGGACACTGGAGATTACCTACTATAGATAGTGAGGGAAGCTACTGCAGAGAAGGATGCAGCCTGGGCTAGAAATCAAAACCAAAAAGGTAACAAACAGACCCTCTGCTCACCTTTTGTCACTTGCAACCAGGCATTACATGCAAAGCAGACACCATGCATGTTGGGTAGCACTTTGGGCCCATGTTATGCAGGGGAGAATGACCCCATGCAATACACCACCCCTCAGTTACTCGCTTAGTACATCAGCTGCTTGGCACAATTCTACATGATTTTCACCTTTACAAATTATGGAAGATCAAGCCCTGGGTGGCTGATATGGGCTGAAAGCTCAACAAGAAGCCATGAGAATAAATAGAAACAAAATATGGCTGTTTTCACGTTAACTTTTCTCGATATCATCGATAGATACTATAATTACAGAGCTAATTTCTACCATTTTCCCCTTTACACGATTTTTTACCTGACTTTTCTGAGTTGGCCACCCCACCCTGTAGAGGTAAGAATATGCCCCGTGGAAGCCAGGCTCCACACCTTTTGGTGTCTGTCTTAACATGAACTATGAAGCAGAGACATGATCTGCAGTTTCCTTTGTCACAGCAGACTTTGCTTCATGAGCTGCCTCTCTCTAAATCTGAAGTTACACTGCCTGTTTGTCTGGTGAAGAATACTAGTCTTTGCATATTCCAAGACCAATTTCAGCACAAATTGCTCTTAATAAAATTGTGGTTTATAACAAAACTCAGTGTAATAATGTGGTTTGCAACAAAGGGCCAGTGTTTGTATTTCCCTATGGATTAAGTTCATTTCAGCTTCCCAGGTGTAAGAAGGCCAAGTCTGTCTCCAGACTATAAAGACTATACTATATATATAAGTATATACTGTGTATGCTATAAGTAGACAGACTTATAAAAGACGATAATGAAGACAGCTAGGATAATTATGGTCTTCACTAGACACATATTGCTATGAGAAATCCACAGCACGAAAACAATAAAGTATCTCTTGTAATATATAATACAGTCATTGTGTGTTGGGTCTGCATGGCTGGCTGCACAACGGTATGTCAGTTTTAATCGCTCTCATTTACTCAAACACCCGTAGGAAAAGCATCTTGTTCCTGTAAAGCTAAAGGTCTCTCTCTGAGATACAAAGCCTCCTGTCTATGGTTTACATGGCTTCCTGAATTAGCAGACTTTCTGTTCTTTCTTCAATAAAAAACTTTGGATAATGATTGTGGGTTTTTTTGAATATTCATCAGAAAAAAACGCAGAATTATGTTTCAAGAAGCAAACAGATAATTAAATCCTTCCAAAAAAAAACCTGATTCTTAAAGAGACTCAGAGCCAAAATTACCTCTGTGTTTTAAATTCATGTCTAACACTTCAATAAGCATTTGTGAGTTCAAGACAGATCAAACCAAATCTCTAGAAGAATATAATGCTTTTTCTAGTTAGACATTAAGAAGAAGATTATAAAGTGAAGTTGTGTTTTGCCGGGAATTTGTTTTCAATGGAACTTATTCCATTAGTTCATTAAAAGCCCTTTTTTACTATAAAAGTAACACTTTCCATGTTGGCATTATAAAAATAAAATAAAATAACAAAACAAAACAAAACCAAAACCAAAAAATCCTTCTCTATCATCTCATCTGCAGCCTGTGGTTCGTAATGTGCAGGAGGTCAGACTAAGTCCTCCTGTAATACTTTAGAGCTTTAGGCACTATTAACTTTTATACTGTTTCTTATACTGTATTTCTGTTTTAAGGGAAGAGTGACCCCTTAGGTCACAAAGTAATTTCAAAATTCCCAGCAAGCTAGGGAAAAAAAATCCCTTCCAATGCCTTAAAGGCAAATATCAGTGGGCTTAGGATGGAATTTGTTACGTTTATCTTAAAGCATCTAAAATTTAGGAATCTGGGCTAAACCAGTCTCCTAGGCACCTTGTATGGCCAGTGGAGAGTGAGTAGCATCACTGCCAGAAGGGAAATTATCTCATTCCAAACAAGGTCTCCCAGATAGGTGGGCTGAATCATTTTCGGGAAGTACTGACTCTAAGGAACCAAAATGACTCAGTTCAGCAGTACCTGACTTTTGAGTATGTAACATCAGATTAGACACTTTTGATTTTTGAGGGTGTGGGTAACTGCTTTTGATTGTATTATACAGCTGTCATCGAGATATCTAAGGAATTGTTAGAAGAAATGGAAGGAGATTAATACATTTTGGGTACTTTATAAAGGAGTTATTTTAGACAGTACTGGCAATGCTGGCAATAGGCTTCAGGGTAGGCATGGCACATTAATGTACATATGATACAAGTAAAGGCAAGCAATAGCACATGCACAGAATAGAGCTGTGATGTTGTAAATTACACTCAAACCTTGGATTAATCTAAGAATAAAGGAATAAAACAAGACTCTATCAATAAAAAATTGTTACATTAAAAATCCCTTAGACCTGTGCTTTTTCTTCTTCTGCAGAGATGATGATTCTTTTTTTAGTCCAGAGGACATCAAAGCTTGAATGGACTTGCAAAAAGTCAGCAATATCTAATAATGTCTGGAAAGTTGCAGCATCTAGCTTTTTAAATATTAGCATGTAATGCTGTGTCCCTGTTTGGAGCTTTAGTTGCTTTTCCCTGTTCAGTAATATGTTTAAGAAGCAATGAGGCCAGATTACCATTCCTGTGCACCTTGTATAGTCACTTAAATCAAATCAAAGGCAATTTACACAGAATTGGTTTTCACAAGGCCTGAAAAGCTTAGCTGATTTTTAAAATGGCTATTTTTCATATGACTTCACATTGTTCCAAAGTCAAAGGTATTAAAACTTCCATTCTTTCCATCGACAATAAATAAATAGGTAAAAAAGTGACTTCCTGTCTGAAAGACAAATGACCAAACAGTCTTTAATTCAGAGTAAAAAAAGAAAAAAACCAAACAAAACTGAAACAAGAACAAAAAATATTCTCTGTCTCTGTCAAGGCTGCCCAAAACCAAAATCCAAGGCATGACCAAAGCTTCTTCTCTACTTGCATAAAACTGTTCAGTGGAAATAAAGTATGTCTTTAGTAGCCTGGATGCCTGCTAGTTCTAGATATACTCTATTAACAGAAAAAGTGCTTGTTTCACAGAGACATCTCCACAACTATGACTATCCTGATTCCTTTATATTTCTTAGTGCTTTCATAGTGTTTGCAGTAGTCCAAATTACTAGATGCGGGATAAGAAGGAACCAAGCCATCAAACCTCTGTAGATTTACATTACACAGTTTCATGTAATGAACCCAGAACTCCTATCACAAATAACGCAGTGAAAAAGGGGCTATAAAGTATTGCATCTCATTTAATTTGCTGACACTAAATGTGTAAGTAAATAAATGACTTCAGCTCAGGCATGCACACATATTCAGTTTTTGAAACCCTGTGACTTTTCTAGTTAATTTACAACAAAAACAAAAAAAGCAAACTTTAAAGAAAAGAAATTGAAAGGGAAAAACCTTATGGTCCCAGAGCCAGGGATTTTCCCAGCAGGATATTCTGTTGGGTGGGATGAATAAAGGTAACATGCATTCTTTTTACTTACAGAGGTGTAGTTTCGTAACCCATAAGGGAAATTGCTGAATAGTTTTGTCTCTTGCACTGCTGTGTTTGTTTCAGCTCTGGAATTCAGATATTGTTAAGACAAAAAATAACAACAAACTTCAGAGCAAGTTCCTGTAAGCTCCATGAGCTCTTAGTGTACATATGAATGGGAAGGGACAATTTTCCTGCGTGCCAGAGGAGAAGGGTAGCTTTTGATGGCAGGTCATTCAGCTATAGGGTGCCACAGAACTTAACTGTATCTTATGCAAGAGATAGCTTCCTCTGGTCTTGACTGAAAGCTCCCCACCCAGGGGGTCTGGCAGGAATCTCAGTAGCATTTCCATTTTGTTCAGCAGTCTGTATTGGGTTGACCAGTTCAAATGCAACTGTTTTCATAGAAACTGCTCTCTTTGTTCAGTGTACATTCCAACACAGTGTTAAAAAACATGAAACATGGTCAAAAGGTCACTGCTTGTGCCTCAGCTCTGCTCTAATGACTGTCCAAAACCTGCCATTTTTCTCAAGTACCCTGCAAAGCACCTAAATCACAGTAAAGAAGCTACAGATGCTTGTGTGGAACTATTGGGGAGGAGCAGGTCTTTGGTCAGCTTTGCCATGGCACTAGATGCAGGGTACCTGGGATAACCAAACCTCAGCCCAGACAGTAATTTATCACCATGTTATTATTCCTCATATGGCTTTTTGGTTATCTGTTGGTCAAGCTCCTGTTCTCCAGAGATTTCCCATGTGATTTCATGCTGAGGGTCTGCCAGGTTTGATTCCTCACACGCTCCCTTTCACATGTATGGATAAACCTACCTTTGGTTTCATTACAAGCTGTTGGATATGCAAGTCTCCATCAAAGTGTTCCATGAGGCACTAATGGACTACTTGTGGCTTTAATCACATAGTCAACAAGTGTGGGAGCAACCTGTGTTATCTTTCCTGTAACAAACCAGGTTTTATGTGCGCTTTATCCATCTCTTCCTCGTCCCATGTTCTGTAGCTGCAAATAACTCCACAAGGCAAACATCTCCATGCCCAGTCTCATCACTCCCTGAGACTACGCAATTTGGAGAGGCTGGAGTGACTATAAAAGCAAAAGACCTAATAAAACCAATGAAAGCAGCTGAATTGCTGTGCACAGAGACCCTCTGCTCTGATAGCTCTGCCCTACCCAGCATTTCTCAAGCACTATGAGTGAGCCGGCTCCTGCTCTGAAAGACCTGTGGATCCCAGCATCCCTCAGCTGTTTGCTAAACTTTTGTCAGCCTCAGTTCTTGCCATAAATTTCCCTGGCATCTGCCCAAGCCCTTCTGTCACTCGTGGTAAGTGCTGTGGGGCAGAATCCCGCTCTGCCTCTGCCTGCACCTGCCTCTGCAGTGTCTTGCCTGAGGCTAGCACATTCATGCCATCCCAGTAAACATCCATGTAATAATAACAACAATCACAACAACAGGGATTTGATGAAGGGTGAAAATGGAATGCTAATGGCATAAGCAAGCATAACAAACTTAGATCTGCCTTTCTTCAGGAAAACTTGCCCTTTGTGGGGGACACAGTTCTGTATTTCACACTCACGCTCCTGTAGTGCGTCTTTAAATCCAAAGGAATAAGATTTCAGCCGCAGCTTGTCTGTAATAAGCTGCTGAGAAGCTTCAGAAACTGAGTTAATAATTGGACCTTTGTTCTGTGTCCCTAGTGTCCCGATGGCTCATGCCTCACCTATGAAGTCCTCTGGCAGCTTTACTTGCAGTCACCCTCCACTCAGTGTGGCGGAGGACTGAAATTTCCAACAGTCCCATTTTGACGAGCATAGGGAGAGAAAACCCCTTAAAATAAGTCTGGATCTCCAAGTGGACACAGTTCACCTCTACACTGTCACCAAGACCTGCTGTGCAAACACTAGACAGCCCCACCCAAGCTGGGAAAGAAAGGTTTGGGGCTCTTAATGAGTGTCAAGGCCGTTCCTCCATTATTTGCCCACTCACGGACAAACCCAGCTCCTTCCCTACTTTCTAGCAAGCTCATTGTATGTCTGCATGGCACCGAGTCTTTTCCAGGGCATAATGGTATTGCTAAGCGGATGCCTGGTGGTTGTTCGTAAATTGAGCGTCTTTTGTTTTTCCACCGGGAATCTTGGAGTGTCGCACTGATTGTCTGTTATCTGTCAAGGCATCAGTCAGCAACCCAGCAACTCTCTGCTGGAGACTGCCCTGCTTTTACAATTAGCAATAAAAAGCTTTTGTGACTGCACAATGATGTTTCTGAGGTCTGGTTCAGGGTTTTAGGAGGGTTTTCTTAACCAACAATAAGATCAAACCCATACATATTCTGTTTGCTTTAACAGTGAATTGGAAAGGAAAATATTTAGCTCAAAGAGAAAAAAACATTTCTACATGCCAGAGTAATTATTCTGATGCATATAAATGAGGTTTCAAAACCTCATTTCCTACTTTTTTCATGCATTGCCTCCTTGTGTCTATTAGTTTTAATGTGAAATGTTTTGAAGTACAGTTCTACAAAGGACACGAAAAAATGAAATAGTAATTTACACCATTTTAAAAGAAATTTAACCAAAACAAGATCCACTTCTCTTCACCAGGATGTGTTATTTACACAAGGAACTCTTTCAGAGAAAATCAAGCACTTAAATGGACAAACTGGATACAATTAAGGTCACTTGATCCTTCTCCTAAGCGTTATTAAAGACTGTATATACTAATCATGAATCAGTCAGGGGATAGCAATGTTAATCCTAATTATGTACAGCTTATTTGAGTGCATTAAAAATGCAATTTAAGGCTACATCTGTCAAAGCAGTTCTATTTATATTACTAGTTTATGTGCAGCATTTCAGCTTCTCATTTCCATCAGCTACGACGACAGGATATATTGAGTTTTGTGTATGGCAAGATATAGATTATACAACCTGTAATTCTATCTTTAAAGAGCCTCTTATTTTGTGAAAGCTTAAATTTGTAGCAGATGTCTGGGCCTGAGTGGGGCTGGTGGGGGATTTGACAAAAAGTAGTAGGCTTCATTTTCTTTTTCTCTCACTGCATTATTCTTGTGCTGTGAAAAATGTGTGAGGAAAGTATTTGTATTGAGGGTGTAATTAAAGGGAAAAGGCATAAACAACAAGACTAAGGAGAAGTAACAGGAAAATTTCATGAAGATGTCAACTAGTGTATTGCAGCTGGTAAAAAAGATAAACAGTAGGAAGGTGGAGAAGAAAAGAGAAGAGGAGGTAAGACATCTTTCAATTTAGAAAACATTATATCCTAGAACTTGTCAAAATCAAAAAACAGTCACATCAATTTTATTTTTTACTTTCATGATGACCTGCAAAAATAGCTACAAAAATACTAATTTGTGGAAAACAACCTTTGCAAATCTGGTTCATGGTTTATACAGCATCTAGAAGACTGGTGTGACTCATCTAAAGCTCTACCAACTGAGACCATTAAAAACTCTGCCTTTCATGAGAGCATTGCACAGAAATATAGTTTATTAAGGAAATTAGAAATGTTTCACATACAACCTGCAAAGTTCTTTGAAACATCTTTCCCTTTTTATGGGCTCAAATTCTACCAAATATCTGATGTATTCTATGTAATGGTCACAGAAGAAAAAAAATAAAAATTAGAACACACTGCTGCTGTTCAAGTATAAAACACTCTGTTGGGATTACAGTGAGTTTCCAAGAAAAACAGCAGCTTCAAACAGCAGCTTCAGTTTTTAAATCAACTTGACAGAGTAAAGCTTTTATTAAACACAAACTCTCCTCTAGATTTACTGTTCATCATGGGCCAGAGCCATCACTCATTTTTTAGCCTGGAACTGTTGTATGCGAGTTCTGTATTTTAGAACTTGCTATTCAATGATCCATGCAAATTTTGTATAAAATTATTCATAGTTTTTGAAGTATTTGTATATGTAAGTCTTGTGTTCTAAACACAAACTAAATTGTATTTATACAATGTTTGTTCTCTCTGTGTGGTAGACACATGGGAGAAAGTGTTTTATATAATTATGAAGAAAAATTGAATGTTTAGAACATTCAAATGGCATATTTCATACCAAAATCTTTGATTCAGTGTAAGTTGCATGTGAATTTGTTTTCATTTATTGTGTTTTGCTTCTACTATTTGAATACATAAATCAAGTAAATAAGATTTTTCCTATGTAATCTCCAGTAATAGGCCTTTCAGTCATGCATAGTATGAGATATTAATAGTCAGGCTTCCTACACAAAGTACTCCACAAAGAACATCCTTTCTGATTATGTTTCAGTAAAACTTAACCAAGCCAATAATTCTATCATTAAGTAAAATTTCAGCTTGAGAAGAAAATGCTTGATCTTCTTCAGTCATGCAAATAAACTACTAAGTCAATATCAGTATGTCAATTCTGGAGAGCAGAGGACTTGGCCTTCAAAAGAATTAATGCTTAAATGGCATCAGCAAATCTTCAGATGAAATAGGTAGGTATCCAGTCCTTACCTACAATCGTCTTCATCCATTTCCTTACCATTTCTTACCTATTTCTTTTCAGCTGTCCAACAGATTCCCATTCCCCCTCTTTGGCCAATCACAGACATGCGTTTTTAAATGGGAAAAAAAATTATGCATTCCCAGTGGGATTTAAGCACCTTGGGACGTGCCAGCACTGCCAAGTAAGTGTGGCTGTAAACCTGCTTTACAAATTTGCCTCTTTTATTCACCACATGGAAGACCCTCAAGACCTCACTCAGCAAGACGCCTCACCAGGACTTCAGCCCTCCTTTTTCATGGGTATATGATACAACAGCACATCCCCACCTCTCATCCACATGGCCAGGCAATGGCATGTCCACTTCTTTGGGTGGTAAGTACACCAAGGTCTATTTTTCCTACAAATTGTATATCCCTGCAGCTGCAAAAGCAGAGAGGCCCCAGACAACTTTAGACCTGCTTTCCATGTCCTGGAGAAAAATTAATATGAGTGGTTTAGGCCCTTTAGGATGCAGTAAATGGAGGCAGCTATTTTAATCACAAGTGCTGATGAAGCAGGGGCGCAGCAGCAGCCAGGCTCTTTACCTTGTACTGAACAGCTATAAGGTTATTTGATGATGATGTGCAGGTGTAACAATGCCAGGGCTGACTTTGCATCTGAGATTGTCTATGCACTTTCACAAAGGAGAACTACCTGAGGCTCCTAGTAAATTATTAACTAATAAATGAAAAGCAGTTTTTGAAGTAGGAAGGGAAGATGTTGTCACTTCTTTTGAGAGGAAGCCATTAGGCAGTTGAAAGGAAATAGGTAAGGACTAGAAAAGCAGATTGTGGGTTTTGAACGAGCCTATTAAGAGATCATTATGATTGTTATGTTAGGTAGAGCTCCTGAATTTAGAATAAATTATTTTTGTTGATTAATATAATATTAAATTCACACTGCTCTCATTTTTTTTACTCTAGTGTAGCAAGACATCTGTGCTAGGCTGTTCCAAGGGTCACAAGGGACTTGAGCCTTAGTCTATTCTTTCTGAAATTCCTCTCCCAGATCAATCAGATGCTTTTCTTCTGTAAACAAATAACCTCAGTTTCTTTTGCATTCTCCGGCTGCAGTCTTCCTCCTGAAAAACTCAACTAAGGTTATCCCTGGAGCCAAATGTTTTGGAGAAGGCTACACAAGGCTGCCCTCATCTGCTAGTGGAATACTGACTGTGTTGTCTGTCCTCTTGGCTCCTCCTGTCCAGCCACATCCTGCTCCAGAGAGTAATCAAGCCCAGGGCAAAGGCCAATTATTGTTGGTTTCAGTTAATTTAATCCGCTGAAGCACTCTGCTTTTTGCCAAAGTGAGCACTTCTGGAGTGATTCTCCTCTCTTTTCTGTTTGAGATGGAAGTGTTTTTCTGTAATTCCTGTCCTGAAGAAATGTAGATAAAATGAATGTGCTACAACAGAAATTCTGTTTCAGTAAGCTGGCATTTTCCAGTGGAAAAAGGTCCCATCGTCATTTATGGTGAGGAGGGAACTTGTTTCCCCGTGCAAGTATGGGCCCCACAAAGTACTGTTGCAGTGCTCTTTCTTGGCTTTTGTACCCTCCCGTGATCCTGACTGGAGACTTGAGGCTCTGCTAGGATCCATATAAACTCTTTTCTGTGGCTTGACCATAGTTTTCTTGCCTAAGGCAGTAATCGTCTTTGAGCAGATGACTGTTTTGACACTACCTAAACGGGGCTAGACTCAGTTTCTTTTCAGATGGGCTGGTCACTTTGAGGGAGCATGCTGTATATTTTACAGCAGTACTGTGCTTCCTTTGCATCCTATCTCATTAATGGAGTTGCCTGTGTGTTTTGAAAGGTTCTTACCCTCAGGAACCCCTGCAACTAAAATGCCAGATTTTATACTTCTTTTTAATAATGTTTTCTAACCTGCCCTACATAGATTCAAATACTTCTCCTCTCACTGACCGTGGACGGCTCTCATCTTCCTCCTTGGGAGTATTTAAGTACTCAGGGCACAAGAAAATAACCATGCAGTTCCTGCAATTTATAGCAGAAGTTAATGTCCTTATGAGAGTGTAGCCAGTTATTAAGATATTATAAAAGCAAGAAATGTTCCTGATATTCAGGCTACCTTCAGTAATAGCCTCAGACCTTGAAAAGTCTATCATCTGCAGCCAGAGAGCTTGCTGGGAGGGAGCATAGCAGCTATGTCTTTCATGACATTTCTTTTATTCTCCTTAGGAGTTTACATGTTTTATATTTACTTACGTCCCTTTTTTTTTCCTTCTGCTACAAATGTTTAGAGAGGGGAAACTGCAATTGCCACCTCCTGCCTGTCATTTAAACAACTATGATATTAGTTCTCTATATTTCATATCAACCTCCCAGACCACTATGAGACTGAATATATACACGGGATAACTTTGTCTTTCCTATGGTAGCACTAAAATTTTTAAAGAGTGTTCTTTCTTATTTCCTTCCCTCTCTGTGCAGAGAAGATGCAGAGGAACAAAGGCTGGGCACTCAAAGGCCTCATGCCAGGAAAAAATTGTGTGTGGAATTTAAATTTACTTGCAGAGTATTCTCACAGGAGTGGGGCTGTTTTCCCTGGATTCAAAGTCCAGCCCCTAGCTATTGCAGCCACCACCATCATATCGTCCCTTAGTGCAGCGCAGTGTTTTGCCCTGCTACTTTCACACAAACCTGTTCCACCTTGGGTACGCCCTTTTCATTACTTACCTGGTTTGTATATACATGTCCTTGTGTCAATATTGCCTTTTTGTTTAAAGGCTTAAGGGGATTATTTCTAAGATTTGGTCAGTCTTTCAGCTTTCTTGGAAAAGAAAAAAAAAAACTGATCGTGAAAGTTGCATAAAGAACAGCCTGGATCAAAAACATTATTATCTTTTATGCACACAAGGAAGGAGACTTTCCTGTATCAATGATAAACTCTTACATAGCTGCTAAAGTGTGTTTCTGAGACACATTTGTGGTCAAGCCAGACTACACCCTAGTAACCTGAGTTAAAGTTGTGTGTAAACCTATGCAAGGTCAGTGTTTCAGCTGTTATGTGATGCAGTGCCTTTTCTTCCCCTTTCTCCCTTTTAAAGTAAGTCAGTGGCAAGGAAAGGAGGAAGAGCACTAAGATAGTTTCCTTATATACCCCGTGCTGCTTTATAATGGATAGTTTTATATTCAGACTTAGGTTTCCTGACACCATCACACTGATGCCTCATATTGCTGGAGCCATGTGATGCAGTCATGATTAGCTATTGCATCATCTCATGTCACCGGTGCCTGCATTTACACCGGTGAGCCCAGCAGGACCAGGGCACTGGCTCAGGCACTGGTATGTGTTTCTGTCAGGCTTCCCAGCCAGGACTGGTGACCAGCCTCTCCCAGAAAAGGGAAGAACACATTTTGGGGAAAGGGCATGGGCCAGGGCCTGTTCCAAATAGGTAATTTAGATCTGGACAATTTGTTTAAGGATAGAAGAGTTTAACCATATGGCCCCAAGCAATGTGCCCTTTCCTGATCTGTTTAATTCACCTTTGAGCTATAGCTACGACATCCAATGGAGTTAACATTTTTGCATCAGCTAAGAAAACCATTCTTTTCTCATTTGTGACCAAAGTCTTGAAAACAGCTGCCTCACTCAACAGCTGCAACTGCCTATGAATGCCAGAAATGTGTTTATTGCTTGGACACATCACTTTTGTGGCAACCTGACTTTTCTGAAGTACAAAGCTGCCCTGAAAGGTTAATTTGTGGTTACTGCTGTCTAATTGCAGGCAGAGATTGGAACATGAATTTGTAAAGGTATTTGCAGAGGTCACTCTGCAGCGTAATGCCTCCTTGTGCTATGTAAACCTGCAAAAAAAACAAAGCAGGCCATGTTACAGGCTTGAGGTTGCAATGATGAACAGATAGGTCAGAGGCAAATTTAAAACAACAGTGAGTTGTTAACATCCCGAGACAAAATTATTCTTCACACCACTGCAGACAGCATGAAATCTCTCTTCATTCTTCTCTTTCTGCATAATAACGCTCATGCTCTTTTAAAGTGTATATATATAGAGAGAAACTCATCTGAAATACGATTGCAAATTTTTGGTTCTGTTCTTCTATTCCACTTTATTTTAAACCACTCAAAGCTTATTGATTGTGGTTGAAATTCTCAGTGGCTGCTCGTGGCACCACATATTTCATGTGTGTGAATTTGCAGTACACAGCCTTACTGGTCTAGATTTTGTCTGCTTTACCCTGTCTTCTCACACTGATCCCCGCACTCTGCTGAATTTTGCTGCCAGTTGCACGGCTCACAGCAATAGCTTGTGCTTGTCCTAGTGAAATCAAATCAGTCATTCTTCAGTTTAAAATGCTTTTCCTCAAGATAAAACTTTATTTGAGATGAATGTTCTTGTAAACTTTCAGCAGCAAAGCTCTCTAATTCTTCTTATTTAGAGAATAGTTAAAGTAAGCTAGAAACTCACAAAATCAACCCTTATCTTGTAATTACCTCTCTGGAATATTGTTGCTGACATCTATTTGGCCCCCAATCACAACTGCATCTGAGAGCCTTGCAAACTTTGCTGTGCAACATCTCAATTTTGGGGGAGGTGTTATCCTTCCTGGTTTAGAAAGGAAATGCCCTAAAGCAAGTTCACAGTGTTTGGCCAGCAGAAGACTCACTGTGGTCACACTACAAACCAGACCAGTGCTGCACGGTTGCATAACTCCAGGCCCAGTTTTAATAGCCTGTCATTCAAAAGGGATGTGAACAATTTGGGGTGCCCTCAACAGCATCCTGTCTGCATGTCTGCAGCTCCAGGTTTAGGAGACTTCCCCCTCCCAGAAAAGAGGCCTTGTAAATATATGTTTTGTATTCCTTTTAGCTCAGGGCTGTTGTTGTGGACTGAAAGCATAGCATGGACAAGCAGAGGAAAGATAGGGTCAGCTTGGGCAGTGGCAGGAAGCAGCTACTCCATTTGTGCATAGCTGGGGATAACATCAGCTGCAGATGTCCAGAATATCAAAGCAGAGCTTGGTATATTCAGTCATCCAGAAATGGATGTTTCCTATATGTCAACGAAGTGGAAAGCATGTGAGTATCGTGGGAGCAGATCTGTGAGTTAAAATGACAACAGAGTCTGTTGGCTGTAAAAAGCAACCAGGAGCAAAGCTGTGCCATTGCTCGGCTCAGAAACCTACAGCAGCCTCTCTGCTTGCTGGGAGCAGGGCACAACCAGGAGGCTGGGAAACACCTGAAGGTCCTGTTCCTCACTTTCCCTTCCCCTCAGCATCCTGTCCTTGCTGCAGTGAAGCCCACCCTGGCCTGGGCAAAGCCTTGAACCAGTGCCCTGCGGAGTGCAGAGCTAAGCAGACCCGCACATATAGCTGGTGCGGAAAAAATAGGCTCTCTGTGCTGCTTTCTTTGTCAATGGGATGCTATGGAGCCTGAGCACTTAACAACCATCTCGAAGTCAGTCTGTAAAATGAGTATTGTTTATTTAACTGTAATTTTCAGACAGACTTATTTTAATGGAGATATTATATCCAAGACTACTCACAGTTGAATTTCCATATGGAGAAATTCTTACTGAGAATTGCCTGCAGCAGCAGTGTTGTTCATTTATACCAGCTCTGCCACGCTGCAGCCTTCAGAGCCAAAAGCTCAGTTACAGGAACACCCGCCACTGGCTGCTGAAAAACCTTCTACAGATGCGCTCCATAAGGCAAGATCACTGGCTCTGTATCAGCTTAGCAAGGCATGGGCTCTGGGTCCTCTGTATGTTCTTCCCACCTCACTTTAAAAAAAAGTGAGAGGCAGTGAGTATTCCTGCTAATCGTGTTCTGCACAGAGGTTTATGGACTGCAGTCGAGTGGCACAGATAACAGCAGGGGCTGGAATTTCAAAAGGTAATGAAAGGTATGATGGCAGCTCCTAGACATCTCATCCTCAACCCAGGAATTAGCCCTTGAGCTACAAGTGATACACTCTTTGTACCAGTCTTCATATGTTTGATTCCTTGATTATCAGAATAGCCAAAATATGTTTCATTTTACAGTTATTTCAAGAGAGATTTAAAAAGTGAAACAAAGGGAAAACTATAACAAGATCGATTTAAAACTCAACAAGAAGGGGTATTACCACTAAAATAAAATGTTCTCAGGTTATGAACATAACTTTGCTTTTTGTCTTCTCCATGAGGTACATTTCCACAAGAAGGGAATCTGAGCCAATTCATCCAAAATGTCATTCACAAGAGAAACTTCATAAGAGTGCTCGGTGACAAGGTTACTGTATGGCAGTAACTGTGACTATAAGCAGGGTCAAAGGAAAAAGACAGTAAACATTTGAAATATCTCCATTTCATAAAGGGCTCAAATATTTCAATAGAAGGTATGTCTCCCTCCTACTTTCATTCAAGTGGTGTTTACTTCTGCTAATGGGAATAGTCTAGCTAATGCAGACTTTTCGTGTATTGGGGGGTGAGCGTGCAGAGCAACTGGGTCAGGGTGTGACTCATGCCTTTTCCATGAAGTATGTCCTTTGTTTATATTGTATTGCCAAATTATGTCAGGAAAGTTGTGTATATGTGTCTGACATTGATCAGGACAGCCTCCTCCCAACATGGTCCTCTGTGATTAAAAAGAATTCTCTTAAAGGTCAGGGGTATGACCACAGGGCAGCCTGGATTCTCAGGGACAACCCCAGACATGGGTGTTCCCCTCATTCAGCATCACCTGAACCATACCGATTTAACAATATGTGTGTAAATATGTTAGTGTCACTGCTAGCAAGTGGAGTGTAGGGAGTTGCCTCACCTCTTGGGGTACTGGGAAAGTTGTTTTCTCTGTGGGTTCATGATGAGGTTTGGGGTGGGAGTGGTGAAGGAGGAATTTCTTATCTGCACCTAGAGAGATAACTTAGATTAACATCTTTAGTGTGTTCTTTCCAAGGTAGTTTGTAATTTACTTTAACAACTTCTTCATCCAACAGATATAGCCGCAGCCTCAATATCTGAATTAGTAAAGCAACCTCCATTTAGATCCAAAATTTAGTCTTTCCTTTAAAAACCTTCAGAATAGTAATTCTCTCTTCTACTGTCCTGTAGAGCTCCAGGATATTCTTCTTGCTGTTTAGCTCTTCAGCACCTTCTACTCTGACCCCCCCACATGGCTATGAGAGGATGCTCAAGCCTCACACAGGCTCCTTACTGAAAAAGGCTTGGGCACATACAAGTTTCTTAGATGTCTGAGCAGGAAACCTAGCCATCCAAGGAATTATAGCACACTGCAGCCAGACCAAGATACAGATAAAGGACTAAGACAGGTCCACAGCCTAGATATAGTCAGAGGCAAATTAATGCATACCTCCATCCCACCTGCCCTAAACATGAGAATTGTGAGGCCAACAAGCAGGAGAAAAATTTCCCCACCTAGTTCCAGGAGCTATGTTAAAGTGAGATAAAATGCGTTAAATATAGGAAAATGCCTGAAATATAGGAAAAAAAATAGTTGAAGGGATAACTTCATCAGCAAAGATGAAGCCTAGGCATGTGTACGTTCAGCTCTGTGAAGAAATGTTCCTTATAAAATGGCTGTGTAGCCTGCTGGCACATGAAGTTGAACACTTAACATGCATTTGCTAGTCTGTATGGCCATATGCATCAGATTTGGGACCTTGCATATGAAAGAAACTGAAAAAAAAGCTTATGAAAACATTCAGTTAAGCCATAGCAAGCCCTCTCATTTTGTCACACTCATACTTCAGAAGTCTTATTCAGGCTACCTGGCACTGACCCTTGATTTAAGATCAGCTAAAATCCTGTCTCATATCAGATTGATTATGTCACATCTAGATCTCTGATGTAGGGCACAGATGGGAGAGAATCCCTCATTTTACAGAAGGAGAAATGAGGCACATTCTGAAGGAGTCTCATATATACGAATTCAGTCTCTAGCTCTGATCTTATAATAAGACATTACTCACTGAACTATGTCCTAATTGTTCCTTGATTAACCAAATCAGTATCTAAATAGTGTTTTTTCTGAAGACTTAATCCATTTCAAATATCACATTAATTTAAACTCTTCTAGTGTCAGCAATGTAATATAAGGCTATCCTTTCATCTGCAAGTGTGACTTTTAATGCAAGTGTCTCTTGATAATCTAGAACTGACAAGTAAAATTACTTCAGAATGAGAGAAAACAGAAATGAGCATACGTTTCTAGCAGAAAAACAGACCTGCTGCTATGAAAGAGTAGGTCCACAAGAAAGTCACTTTTATACTTTATATCGGTATCTCTGACCTGGCTTTTGACATCTGCTCAAATGATGTATAGCAAATTGACACCTGAATACCTCTAAACACACAAGGCTTTGTCCATGGGCATGGACAAGTTTTGTTCTGACACCACCAAGCTGTTCAGACACCACCAAGAGACCAGACAAGGCCTGGTCCAATGGATTAAGAGATGCTCAGACACTGGGTTCCCATCTGTTGCTTGAAGGACATGCTCTACTTTATCTTCTCAGAGGGCCCCTGACAGCAAAAAAACTGTTTTCACTGTTTTCCCTCGCTAGCTTAGTGCATTCTCTTGCAATCTAGGAGGCCCAGCATTAAAGCCCTATTTCACCTTGCGCAGAAAGGGGCCAGCAGCCAGATCTGGTAGGAGACGCAGCATTTAGTCTGTGGGAATCAGAAGTGAACTCTTCCTTTGAAGTAAGTCCACTCTTCAAGAATAGATAAAGATTAGTGAGCTCAGGAAACTTCAACTCCATAGTACAATGGTTAATGCACTTAGCAGAGTTGCAACAAGACAAGCCAAGTACCTTCCCTGAATTTTGAGTTACACAAACTTGAAACAGGTTCAGCCAAGAAGAAATGCAGAAGTGAGGGTACTCCCTATCAACATGAAAAATCTGGACTCAAGGTCCTAATTCAAAGTGTGTGAAATGGGAATTCCTGCACAGCTCAGGTCTTTGTGAAGGAGAGTCTTCACCCTGTAATAGGGATCACAGAATCACAGAATCATTAGGGCTGGAAGGGGCCTTTGAAGATCATCTGGTCCAATCCCCCTGTAAAGGCAGGGCCACCTAAAGCAGGTAACAGAGCAATGTGCCACCAAACACAGGCGGCTTTAGGATGTTTTCAGAGAGGGAGACTCCACACCACCCCTGCGCAGCCTGTTCCAGTGCTCTGCCACACTCAACATAAAGAAGTTCTTCCTCATGTTGAGGTGAAACTTCTTGTGTTCTAGTTTATAGCCATCGCTCCTCGTTCAGTCACTGGGCATGACTGAAAAGTATCTGGCGCCATCCTCCTGGCACCCAAATTCCTTTCAAATCCTTCACTGGAGCTGTGGTTTGAGGAATCGCTGGTGGCAGCAGATGCCTTCCCTATATAGTCTGTGTCTGTACCTTGGCACAGATTGCCGCCTTAACAAACCTTCCTGCCTAGCTTTGCAGGTCGTTGCCAGCTTGCTGGGGTCTCAGGGTAGGACTTCCTGCTCTGGTACAGAGATTTCTGGAAGACCATGGGGAGCAAAAGCAGTCAAGCTACAGTGCTCAGCAGAGGATGAAAACAAACAAAATACCCTTCGTTTAGACAAGGTATCTATTCAGTCTACATAAAGCTGCTCAGCAAGCAGGTTGAAGCCAGCTCAGGTAAGTGTGTTTGTTGTTGCAATGACAGGTGTGGTATAGACAGCTCATTTCCCTCCATACAGCATACGAGGAGGTACAGGGCTAGGGATGTCCCAGGGTCTCAGGCAAGAAGCACCTCAGTGTCACACAGGACTGAGAGCTGACTGCAAATGAAGGTCTCTCCAGCAACAGGGGAGCTGTGTGCAGCCAACTTATCAGCCTGCTTCTTCACATGGCTAATTTGCACATGACACCACTGTGTCTCTTTGCCTCCATGACTCTTACTTGTCTGCATGCAGGGACGTGGGATGCTCCTGCTGTCTCTGAACCCCTCCAGACAGTGGGTGTTACCTGCCAGACGCTGCAACCCTGTGGGCACTTTTCTGTTTGTGCATTGAGGATGAGAGGAGCAGGTTGACATCTAACTCAACAGACAGGGACTTTTATTAGGCAGGAGAGCTTTTGAAAATGAAGTGCTTTACAAGAACTAATTTTCTTCCTAGCATCTCAGCAAACAAAAGTGAAAAGAAAGGCTGGAACAGACAACTCCTCACAGTCCCCTTGGCAAGCATTGGTCCCTCTGTGCTGGGGAGTGAGTGGCTGTGCGATGCCCAGCCCTTGCACAAGCTCTGACAGTGACTAACAATTACACGAGGGTTTGGGAGTGCCTCAAGCTGAGACTGCGAATTATGAATAAAGTGACTTCAGAAAGACTTCAATCAGCTTTCGTGTACTGACACCCTGGAGACAAACTGGGAGGGTCTGCCTGCCTTTGCCAGCTATTACAGCCTGGAGTCAATCACTTTTGCCAGCCTGTTTCTGTCAGAGGAGGCAACGGCCACAGGCCATAGTTTTAAAATGACTCGTTTCAGCGATGACTTTGCCTCAGGCCACCTTTCCCTCTCTGTGCTCCCCCTCTTCCCCGGGGGACGCAAGGCATTCCAGCTGCCTTTCAGTTCGAAGATTAGCTCAAAAACTTAGCTTTGACGAGCCAGTGTTTGGTGCTTATTTTCTGTGGCCCATTTTTTGGAATACAAAATGCTGCAATGACATGTGTGAACCTTCCCCTCCGGCCCCAGACTCAGACACCCATGCGGGGTGTGCAGGTGGGCATCTGGCATGCTTCTGTCCTTCTGACCCAGGTTAGCTTTCTTCCAGCCAGTTCTTAAGTTAGTCCTCAGAGACAAATGTGGGGAATAAAAGAAGAAAAGAAAAGAAAAAAAAAAAAAAGCCTCTCAAGATTTAATCATCCTCAAGGGTAAAGCAATGTGCAATTGGCAAGAAAGGTCAGTGAGGGTCAAGAGGATTCAGCTAGGAAAGTGCCTTTCATGAGGAACTGCAAATGTTTACTTTAAACAAGTATTTAAAAAGTCAAGATCCTGAAATAAGCCATATGTTTCAATTTTGAGGCCAATTAGTCTGCCTCATCTGCAGTTTATTCTGTGGACTTTTGGCCTTTCACTTCTGAAGACAAGGAGGCTAATGTGTCAGCACAGCCCTTGATAGGGAAGAGAAAGCTGGGGCAGCTGCCTGAAATTATTTTTGGGGATGCTTTTCAGAAATGATACAAAGACTGACTTCACAAATAAACCAGGAATTTGGCAATGCCTTCTTGGCTGGGGAGAGCTCTGGCTGTTGGCAAACCACAGCACTGATCTCTTCATGTTTTGTAATTGTCTCTGATAACAAGAGTCCTTAAGAATTCGTTAGGGCTTTGTTTGCATATCTGATCATTCTGTTTTCCCTCTTGCTTTTCTACAAGGATTGATTTATTTTAACTTCAGAAAAGTGTTTTTCAGCACGCAAAACTTCATGAGAAAATGAAAACATGTCATGAATAACTGATGTCACTCCATGAATCCCACTAGCAGCCTTTTATTTGATATTTGGCCTCTGTTAGAGCACGTACCTCCAACAGCAGCTAAACACAGGACAAAGCCAATATGAAGGAGTGTCCTTTTCATGTATGGGTGTTATTCATGCGTACCACAATCAGTTCCAAATGCTCTGAAAGGAGAGACCAAAGTCTTCTGATTGCTCTCCTCCAGTCCAAGAGTATAGATATGACATAAAAATCAGATGATTTGCACATCAGGAGTGGAAAATGGCACAGAACTAGGTGCTTAAGCGCATTGCACTATCACCATTTCTGCAGCCAAGGTATTCTGGGATTGAGTGGCAGTTTTGGTTACAAGTTTTTTAAGTCCAAGTGCATGACTGCAACCTCGCATATTTTAATCCATAGAATCATAGACTATTTCAAGTTGGAAGGGACCCGTAAGGATTATCGAGTCCAACTCCCTGGTCATTGCAGGATTACCTAAAACTAAACCATAGCAGAACCCTTTCCCTGAATTCAGATGAAACTTAGAGTTGAGAACAGAGGTGAAGTCCTGAACCCACTCAAATCAACAATAAAACAGGGTAGCACATGACCAGGTTTTCATTCAGCATCCTGCTTTCCTGTCTGCCAGTCCTGTACCATAAATCAGGTTGCACTTTAGCATTCAGAGCAATCACCAGAGCAGGGATAAAATTCATAAGAGTCTGAAAGCTCAGCTTTAACAGATTTGGTGATATTAAAGGAAGTAAATATGAATCACTCATTTAGGGGAGAAAACATGTGAGATGTCTAGCTTTCCTGTTGTTTGGAATTTAATATCTGAAAGCTTACCAAAATTCGTCCTAAAAATTGGAATGTGTTTTATGGGGAAATAAAGGGCAGTGATTTGTCTGAAATAGTACAATTCTTATGAAGCAGAAATCCACATAAACTGCAAAAAAAACACCTGCTTCTTTTCATCATACTAAAAATGAAAAAAACTTGAATCTTCAGTGCCCAGCAAATATATCAGACCTACTAGCTTCTCCACTGAGAAATATTCTACTACTTTTGTCATCTGAGGACTCCTAAACACAGCAAAGCTTGGAATCCCGTATGTCTATAAATTACTAGATAAAAGGAGTCTTCCTGTGAATCTAATATTTATTGCCTGTATAGAGACAGGAAAATGGAACTGAATTAAGGGAAGAGTTCAGTCTAACATTAAAGAATACAGGATTTCTAAGTGAAGTTCAACTTCATACTTTACAGTGTGACAGTATCGAGGACTGAAATGAAATGGAAAAAAGTATGTATTTATTAAATTTACAGAGACATGGATGGAATAGTATAGTATCACCAAGCCATAAGTATTCTGTGAAAATAAGGATAGTCTGGAAAGGGAAAAAATCCATCAAGATTGTCTGGCAATGACATATACTTTTAATTACAGTATCTATTTCATCCTAGATTCTCCGTCTTATACCTCTGAGATCAATGGCATGTGTGAAAGTGGAAAAAAGCCACCAACTCTTTTGACAAAAATAACTCACTTTGAAATCTTTGTTCTAAAACAGGCGATAACTTGACATGTTCAATCATTAAGGTAAAATTGGATTAATGATTTTCAGCTTAATTGAAAAATTAAAACAACAGTGCAGAAAGATACTAAGTTAGTTTGTAATTCACTCAATAAATCAAGAAAGAAATATTATTTTTCTCCCCAAGTCACTTTAAAATATGTTTTGAAGCTTGCCTAGTTCATGAAATTGTTTAATAAATCCAGCAACTGCAACTTCCAGTTCAAGAAAATGCTATCTTATAAGCACTAAAGATGATGGCACCGGATAGTACACAGCAGCTTCCAAAAGCAAATACCCTAAAGGCTCATCTGTTTGCTGTGGACCCTGTGGAGACAAAATGAAATTCCCGAATGGGAGATTGTATTTTGGACCACTTTTGTTAACACAGATGTTTTCTATCTTGGTTTAAACCATTTGGCAGATGTTTTCAAATGCCTGGCCTTAGTTTCACAATATTTGTATTTGTTGGTGCAGGTGGAAACCATAGGTCCAACCCTGCAAGTTGTCAGGGTAGTCCTTCCACAGTCAGATGAGGTTTACCCAAGCTAAGGTCTAGTTCTGTAATGCTTCCAAAGGGACAATCAACCTCACACAATGATGCTAAATGGGCAATTACAACTGTGAACTCTAATGATATAGAAAAGTAAAGGAGAAAACTGAAGTATTTATTAAGTTAATATATATATGGATATATAAATAAATAGGAATTGCAGTATGAATATGAATGAATATAAGTATGAATGTGTTGGGGTGTGAACTGTGATCACAGTTCATGGCTACATTCCTGTTAAGGTCTGGTGTTGCAGACTGGACTGGTTTCTTACCTTTCCTGAGCCTTTCTGCTCAGTCATGAGAGGAAACTCCAGAAGAGATCAGCCAAGTGGGCTTTTATCCCTGCAGCAGCTCCTATCTCTCCCTTTCATCAGCACCAGCGAGTCCAGTAGTGGTGGATCTGCATCCTGTGGCAGATGGGTGGTACGTACCCAAACTGGCAAAGCCTGACCATGCATACAGAGCAGCACCACATTGCTCAGACTGTCTTCATCAGTCCAGGACTCTTGGATGTCTATCATTTATGATAGCCAGATGTCACGGAATCTGGCAGATCACCAAAACAGAAGGGCAGTGGCTTTTCACTAAGAGCAAGTGTTTGCTGGCAGACCTGGGCAGATAGTTCAGGTAGAAGAGATGCCAAGCTCCCTCAGTGGCCAAAATTAGTTGCCTAATGTGAACAGCAATGATCCTAAGTGTCAAATGTTTGTTGCCGCCCATCCAGTCCGACTCGACTCTAACCAGTCAGAAAGAAGGAGTCCAGGTCAGCAAGCTCTTTCTGGTCACTGTGAAGGCACATGCTGGAGCATGCCAGTTGTCATAGCCCAGTGGTACTTTTGCTGCTCATTTGCTCATGCGTATGCACTGACTGGATCTTTACATAGGTGCCTGAAGTTAATACCATCAACACCTACAGAGCACTTTTCTGATCCATAGCTCAAACTGCTTTATAGTTAAAGCAATGTTACCCTATTTTACTGAATGAGGCATATAAGTTATGAGGAGCTGAAATGACCTATTCCCATCACTGGCAGGGAGGAAATCAGCCCTTCTTCTGAGCTGTAAGCCCTTACTCTGATAGACCACACTAGCCCAGCTGTACTCCTCACAACGCTGCAGCGCTCAGGTTCCAGCTATAAAGCAGTAAAGCATGTAAAATGGATGAAAGCTGATGTGACCACTTCACTAATGACTGCTGAAGCCACTAATTAATTATAGACACTACTTTAAGGTCTAGAGGAAGATACAAGTCTTCAGTACATATTCATGTTGTCATGGCATACGTGTGGCTTGCTGCAGTGAGTTGAATTCATTGCCCACTTCTTTGCTTTGAATTCTGGTAGCATCTTGCCCACACACCTTAGAGAAATTACACATAGATAATCTTTAGAGAACATAAATGTATTGTTCTTGGGTTTGAATCTGTCCCAACATTTACATGTGTGTCTCTTCTCTTCCTTATTTCCCTTACTTCCCTGATCGGCACTGCAACCCTTATCGTAGTTAATTAAGTTATTTTCTTCCACTTTTCTTATGCAGCTCTGGGCAAATCCATCAGCAGTTCACACCAGCTTTCATTACTCTAGTGAGTATGAGAAGGTGCAGGAGTCACTGTCATTTCTACACTCCACAATGCATGGACTTGCCCATTGTGGTTATATTTCTACCCTCCATCCTCTATTTGCTTCCCCACACATTTATGAATGATCGACCTACTTTCCTTGCTTTCCCTAGCTGAAAAAAGGTCAAATACTTGAAGTGGTAAATCTGATTCACTGTTTCTGCTTCTGACCCTCCCCCAGGAGCACAGACATGCCAGGCACTTCTTCATTTTTCCCTACTCTTCTGCCAGCCACCTACTCCCCACCCCGGTGTTATTTATACAATAAACCTGCAGCCAAGGGTTTCCTTGGCAACACACATTGCCTTCCTGCTATCTATTTTACAACAGGCTTGAATTGTCCCTCAATAGCTTAGAGGCAGCAATTTAACACAGCTGGTGGCACAATACTTCTATTCTGAGTATGTTTCATTCACCAGAGGTAACTCCTGGGCTGATAACTGAGATTTCATTCATCTGCAAGGGCAAGTAAAAGGAACGTGTTGTAGTGAAAATAGAAGTAAAGTGAAAGCATGATGGGAGCAGTCAGAACAAAGCATCCCAAGAGCTGCACTTATTTTATATTGCAAATTAATCAGTTACTGAAGAGCAATAACTGAGGTACCTAAGTTTGTTTCCTTTCATGAATGAAAGAAGACTTTGTGCTAACAGCTCACACAAAGGTGTAACAGGTCTCTTGGGTACTTATGCTACGTCATTCTCAATAGTTATACTTGTTTTAATTCTTGCAACTTATTTTTCCCTCTGTACCTTTGTTCAGGGTACAAGGTCTTAAACAAGACAAGGTTTGCAAGGGAAAATTGTGTTTTCCTTAAGCTGGTTAGCATACTAGACATAATAGAGAATTCTTGAGTACATGCTCCTCCTATACATCAGGGCAAGCAGATAAGAGAATTGTTGCCACAAACCTTCCTTGGTATCTAGTCAGTCAATCCCTGAATAGTTGCTATTGAAGTATGAATATGAGTATCTCATTTTATCTGTCTTCTAATCACTGAAGCAGAGATTGGTTGGGTTTGGGCTTCATGGGTGTATGTACAAACTATATACTGCATATTCTTCTACCTCAGAGTAATGCTTCCCTAAAATGGAGGGAGATTTTGACTATGAGAAAGCCATGCATCTTCACCATGCCTGCAAAATAGCTCTTTACCTATTTTTGTCTCCATTTTTCTTGACTTCACCAGTTCTGAAAGAACTAAGTAAACTTAATGCTGCATTTGCAATAACAGCTTTAACAATTCTAGCATCTTCCTCTAATAAATTATATGAAAACAGCCCCTACTGCTTGTGTGTGGAAATCCATAAAACATGACTTGAGTTCCTTTTTATGCAGAACAATTTCAGTCAGTAACTTGCAAGCAATGAAGCAAGTAAGCTCTTCAGTCATTTTCACTGTTGTCCAGCACCTAGTGTTGCCCAGTTATTGAAGCTGAGTAAATTTTGCCGGCAATTGGGGTTTTTTTGAGGCTATCATTTACAGTGTTTCCTGAAGCCAAGAGTGAGTGAAGGCTGCTTCCAGCTGAGCAGAAGCTTAGAAATGCTGGTAGCGCAGCGAGCCAGGACTGGAAAGCCTTGCTGTGAGGCTGGACATCCCTAGCCAGGCTCAGCACATATGCCAAGTTGAAACCTGCATGAGGCAAGCTGACAAGCAAGCTTGGTATTTTGGCCACAAACACGTTGTAACAAACATTCCTGCAAGTGGAAAGAGAACAAAAGTTGTGGCAAGCACCATCAATGCATATTTATTCATTTCCAAAAATATTCCCTGATGGGCAGATTCTTACCTATATTCTTGGTGAGAATACACCAAATATTCCCACCGAACCAATTCTACAACAAAGAATTGGTATAATGCAACATAAGGCAGAAGAACATGCCTAATACATTACCAAGAATAGATATTCTTAAGTATGAAATTAACTCTAAAGCAAACTGCAGTATGCTTTAATATTGAGTCAAATTGCAGGAGAGAACCATATACTGACTGAAAAGATGAAGAAAAGTGTTTTGTTTCAATATAGTCCTTTTGGAAGCATTGAATTTATAATACCTGCTGACCTTGACAACAGTAGTGCATGGAGATTTATTGGTAGCAATTAGAGCCTATGATTTTTATTTAGTTTGTCTCTAGACCAATAGGAAATTCAAACAGAGGTCTATTTACTTAAAGGACATGTGTGTTTCTAACAGCATATTCAGCTGGGCAGGTTCCCCCCTCAACGATAAAAAGATAAATCTGGTGGATGATGGAGTCATCTCTCGCTGGTATCAAACTCCACTTATAAGCAGCAGATGTGCTGATCTGAGTCCCAGAGATGGGACGCTAATAGTTTGCAGGTGAGGTTTTGTGCTGGAAAGGGGATTGATAAAAGTGAGAACTGAACACTAATAAAAAACCAGCATAGTGCTTTCGGAACTTGGATCTGCATGAAAGCCTGGAAAAGCGTTCTATTCAGCTGAACTGGTTCAAAAAGTAATTCCTTGCAGATTATTGCTTTTAAATCAGAAAAAGGATTATTTGTTAGGAAAAGGAGAACATGCAAGTATTTGTGGATGTCCTTGCCTCAGGGCAGTTGGGATAAAGAGTTTACATTAATTCTACAGTGGTAGAAGTTCATTCACATCAGTGAGAATTTTTTCAGTATCAGAAATCAGAAGAAAGAATTCTCAGGCATATTTTCTTCAGCCACCTCTTTCTGAACAGAGTTAGCTTCAAGAAAGGCTTCCATATGCAAAGAGTGAAAATGAAAGGAAAAAAGATGCCCCAAGACATGGCATCTTGTGTGTGTGTATTGAAAGATTTAGCCATCTTTTTTTTTGCAGTGGAAACAACCAGCGGACACTTACAATGACTGGGAGGCCAGCCCAGGAGTAGCAGAGGGCATCCCCTTCACCTACATGTACTGCAGCACTCCATCCTCCTCAGAATTTATGGTTATAGCTATGCTGTCTTTCAAGGTCTCTCCTCAAAGAGAGACTTGGGCTATATCTACAATAGTTAATTAAACAGTGTCAGGGGACATGCCTGAGTCATGTAATTTAACCATTCAGAATGTTAAATTGTTAGAGAAGTCCAGGGGCTCTCTGTGAACTGCAAAGAGCAGTAGAGCTCTATTTTACAGTGTTTCTTAGAACAAAACATGAAGGCTACCTAGAGCTGAGCAAAGAGAAGGCGCATGACATCTAGGCAAAATCACTTGGCCACTTGCATTGTTCATTCAGTGCCACAGATGTTTTGTTTTCACCAGTCAAGGGCTGCTAATGTGCATGAAGAGGACATCTTTTTCTGTCAGCAACAACACTATGCAAGACTGGCATTGTTCTGATATTTGGAGGGGTTAGTGCTGGACACTAGTGCACTTCATGTGTGCTCTCAACAGGCCAGGTTCTCAGGTAAAGTGATTTACTTGTCTTCTATGAACATTGAAGCTCTCAGGATTAAAAAGTGCAAAATGTAAGTACTGATTTTAGCACTCCATTCATAAATTATCTTGTGAAGAGTCCTCATTAGAGGCAAAAGATGAAACTGGGTCACTGTGAACCATGTGTAGGCTTAATTCTCCTTCATTATGGTTATTGCCCTGGAAGGTACTCTAGGAATGAGCAACTTAAGCAGTTTTTTATGCCAGCAGTTCAGTGTAATATTTTAATTTCTGAAAATGAAGCTCCAGTGACAAAGAGCTATTTTCCTTTTTCTTTATTAAGTGCTGCTATTTAAATTGTTTGTTCCCAGTCACAAAAAGCCACAGAGGTTACTTTCTTCTGTAACCCCAGGTGATGAACCCATGCGCTCTGTAAACAGAGTTCATCCAAATACATTTCTGGTTCTTCTTTGCACCAGTTTTGGTGCATACCTGTAGTGCAATCAAGGCTACAATAGCATCCTCAGTCTGTGAATTTACAACACTGTGTGATATGAAGAGGAAGAGGGATCAGGAAAATAAAATCTCCCCCCTCCACCACAGCAAGTTTCTCAAAGGATTGGTTTATCTAAGCCACAGCCAGCTATCAACCTGGGGAAGATTCTTGTCTAGGGATGCAGAAGATCCCTGGCTTCAACTTCCACATGCTAAGAAACTGGAAAAGGAATTCTAGCTGGCTGGTCAATGTGGACCAAGATCAAGAGGTGCAGGTTTGATTCCTGTATGCATTGTAAACTTTATTCTTTGCTGGCAGCATGAAATGGGAGTGCAGGTATTGACCTACTTCAGTACAAGAGCTAGACCATATTCTTTTTGCCATATGTATTCAGAGGCCGGTATCCTGAGGCTTCAGTCGGTATCCTGAGGCTTCAGTCTGTATCCTGAGGCTTCAGTCTGTTTGGAGCTTAAGTGCTCCTTCTTGTAAGAATAAAATCTAGTATATAAATACATGGGGAAAGCCATGTGTTTGCACAGATAACTGACTAATAACAATTCAGTCTTTCAAGGGAACAAGCATCAAACTGACATGGCTTGCCCATTTTTTATGTAGTCTAACTATGTTTTAATCAGTTTTCTCACATCAACATCTGGCTCACCATGTTTTTCAGAATGAAAAGTCTTGCTTTTTGAAAATCCCTAATTGTGAATCATGGACATCTTTATGTTGTAGACTCTAAAAATAAATACCAGACCAGCAGTCAGCAGCTGATTCTTCAGCTACATCTAGCACCAGACAGAAACTGTCAGCTATCAAAAAGTTGCTTAGAAATCAATACCCCTTTGAATATAAAGGAACAGGAATACTGTTTTCTAGCATCTTGTCACTGTGAAGGCAAAAAAAGATCTAAAACACATAAAATGTGTGATAATCATCCAGAAAATAAACACTGTAGTAGCAGAAGGAATAATTAAAGAATATCAACTGATGCCCAGTGCACACGGGAAAGGCTGTTCTAGGCATGTCTCAGTAACCTCCTTTCATCAGGCCAGCTGGAGGTTTAAAGTCTGCATTGAAGGCCTTTTTGGTTTTTTCCATAACATTTTTCTTGCAGTGAAATCTGTCTGAGTTCTGAGAAATGTTTCCTGGTTTGTGATGATCACATTCCTTCAAGCTTTCCCAGAAAAGTACATTAGAGCAAAACAGTAGACTAATCACTCATGTTTTTGCTTGCGGAAGATATGAAAGAGAATTCTCATAGGGAACAGTGAATGAAGTGTAGCCAAATACACCTGGCTGGAATTTACAGAACACAGTGCTGTATTTTTTAAAGTAGAATCTCATATATTTTTCATTATTTTTCTCATTTGATTTTTCAGTGAAAGGCTGTATCCCTCAGGATTAAACAAACATATTAAACAAAAGGCAAAGGCCCATAACAAGTAACATAGAATCACAGAATTGTAGAAGCAGAGAATCATAGAATCAAGTAGGTTGGAAAAGACCTTTAAGACCATCAAGTCCAACCATTACCCCAGGACTGCAAGACATTGAATTGCTTCTCTACAAGCTTCCTCACTATCTGTAGAGGTCCTGCCCTGTACTACTGACAGTGAGTAAAACACAGCCTATGGGTCAGATTTACCCAGCCCAGTCCTGACCTGAGAGAGACACAAGTTTGCAGTCAGGAAGCAGACAACTAGTCACTGCCTTGGCCACCTTGCCTAGATGGCATGACTGTACTGCTCAGGCCACATCTTCAATCCTAGTTGTCTTAGGTAGATGTGCTTCTTCAATAGGGGAAAATAAGAATAAAAGCTTCTTTAAAATCCAATAGCTTAAGGGAGTTTTATCATCTGAAACCATGATTCTACTGATCCTCTCTTTTTGACACAAATGGAAACATCAGAAAATGAGACTGCTTCTGTCATGGTGGTCAGCAGCTATATCTTTGGAAAAAATGAGGTTTTGCCCATTTTATACACTACTCCACAGATCTTCTTCTTTCAGAGTACTGAAATATTAACCTGTCTTCTGTGAGTTGCAGGTACAGAAGGTTCTAACATAAGTAGTACTCTCAGTTGTGATTAATTCTAAAATTATTCAGAAAAGAAAAGAAGTCTATTGGGGGGTTGAGAGTTTTTCTTATGAAAGACTCCAGACTTTCCTAAAAACCAGTTTTTCTTCTCTTTTCTAAGGCTGGGAGGGATGAAGACTCAGATGAGCTGTGGACCTGCGAGACTGTTACTGGTATAGTGTAGCCTTGTTCTGGGAAGGCTAATCCTAGAGACAAAGAGTGGACTGTTGCAGTACAGCCTGGGAGCTTGCAATAATTACAGTTACCCTAAGGCCATTTTACGCTGTTTGGTACGCTGCAGTTACGAGATGGGTAGTAGCCAAAGCCATTTCCTACATACCATACAACAGATGTGGCTGCAGAGTATCTGATACATTGGCCAGGCATCACTTCAGACATTAGGGCAGAGAGCTTGTCTGATGTCTCCATAGTGAAGTGTTTTAGACTGGATCGTTCCTCTTCCTCAGAGCTTATGTTTGGAGGCTTTTAAAATGCTTTGCAAATACTAACCCTCTCTGACTCATCCCTATGCCTGGGGCTTCAAGTTTGCTCCACCATCTGAGGCAGGTTTCCAAGATGACTCCAGGTGGATTATTTTGATGTGTTTGTCCCTCATCTTGCATGTTTGCAATAGGGATAATGCTGGCTCACAGATTGTAGTGTGAGGCAAAAATAACTGAACATAGTGGTGTGTTTTGAGAAAGTACCCCTGCAAGATAGAAAGTAGACACTGGAGCAGCTCAGGGATAAAGGAAGGAAGTGTAAACGAAGCAAGATAATGGTGGAATTGAAAACCCTCCAAACCGGCAAACTTCCTTAACTCTCAAGTACTCTTTGAATGAGTAATGTACATAGCTACCTAAAAAGGCAAATTATCAGGTGTAAAAGAGTGATAAAGACGTTAATTGGCTTGCATGCCTATAGGCCAGCTAAGCCCTTGGCCCAAGGTTGTGTGTGCTGGAAATCTTCACTTCCAGTTTGTGACTCCAGTTTGTCAACTTGGTTTTAATAGCAGCATTCCTTATAGTCTGAACAGTTTTTATTTCCCATAATATTCCAAGTGACAAATGAGGTTTCCAAGGCTACACAGGCACTGAGCCTTCTTAGTACTTAATTTTAACTATCTGTAATACTTTAACCACTAGTTCTTTGTAAAGGACCTTACTTTAAACAGTCTGGCGTTGTCCTCTGAGCATCAGACACTGAAATAACTTTACTGAAAAGTCTATGTCTTAACAACAGTATAGCAGCTGGCTCGCTGATATTTTTTATTGAAGTCAGCAGAAATGACTTAATGGCTTCTTTCTGGTTGCCCACCTATTGGCTTTAAGTAAGGCTGACTACTCTTTCCACATGATACTGCCTTTGTCTCCAGGGCAGAGCACTGATCATAGGGGTGTTCTGTCTCCCTCAGGAGCTTCAAGTCACCCTTGGAATAAAAATGACTTTTCAGCCTAAAAAAGGCGTTCATGGGCCATGAGAGAGTTAGAGGCTCTCCAGATGTAAGACATCCATTTGCACCTGGCTACCACCGTACCAAAACCCAGAAAGAATGAAAAATGTTGTGTTAAGACTGTCTGAGGCACAGCCACAGCTCATTTGGAGAAAAACCTGCTTCCAAACATCTGCTCTGCTCCTGCCTTTGTTACAATTCACAGGTTTGTTCTGATTAAGTGGCAATTGGAGTGGATTATAGAAAATTAAGTGTTAGACAAGAGAGAATGCATTGCACCCTGTAAGTGCAGTGGCAGCTGAGAAGTTCAGCAGCATGAGCTCATCACTCTTCCCACCAAAGGAAGATGAAGTGGAAAAAATCAGAGGTTATGGGAGCATTCCTGGCACTTGCTGCACTCTCTTGGGCCAAAGCATTACCTTATCTGCACCCTGCTCCTGCTGCTTTCCTGCTGCCAACAGACTCCTCTCAGTTTTAAGTCTGAGCAGGACAGAAAATTTCACCTGGGACACAGCTACTGCTGTCTCCTGCCCTGACCCAGTAAGCACAGAGCAGCCTGGGTCTGTGTCACTGAATTGTTCCAGCACAGGAGGCTGCAGCTGAGCTGCATGGCTGGCACCATCCCCAGCCCCATGCTAATGCCTAAACCGTACCTGGAAACAGTGTTGATTGGCACAGCCCAAAACCACCCCTGGACCCTCTGAAGGGTGTATGGGCTGAAATATCAAGTCCCAAGGGTTAGAGCACTCCTGACTGGGAGGTGCACAGCTGTGGAGAAGGATAAGGAAGGGAGGTGAGGGACAGGATCACAGAGACTTTAATCACTGCTGCTGTCCTAAGCTACATATCTGTCAGAGGTCAGTCAATCTGTCATACCTATGAACATTTCAAAGCTGTGTCTTCCTCTTTGCCCTACCTGTGGGATTCCAGAAATGGCTGCATGACTGGACATGGCTGTCATGTTAAGGTCATCTCTGATATAGCCCCTTAAGCTCAGATGCAGTAATCTCTGTTACGCTGTAAGTTCAGTTATAACTTCCAGCACAATTCAGGACTGTTACTGAAATACTTGCAGAACAAACATTTTTTAAAACATAATTCCTTTGAAAACATGGCTACAGGTTCAAGAAAGAGCCTGATTTCAGAGGTATTTTGACAAACCAGAAATTAATTCCATCATCAGACACAGATCCCATAAAACTACATGTGTCTACAGAGAGTTCTGGTTGAGCAGTGTCAGATGGTTTATAGCACTGAATAGTATTTTCACTGATAATTTAATTCCTTTCAGCAATAAGAGTATTTAGTTTCCAATTCTCTCTTTTTTATCCTTAGATTTCAAAGATGTTCCCAGACAGGAAACAATTGAGCATTCACAGATCATGCGTGCTGTGTCCGGAGAGGACCACACACATCATGTTTCTACTGTTCTAACTATACTGTAGAAAGTGCAGGAATAATCATGATCTTTTCTTTGTAAATCTGAAAGAAAAGAGTGTAATAAGATGTACTCAGATAATGACTTCAACGTGTATTATAACATTTCCTGTTTGACACCTCTGTTTTTAATAAAGGTTAGTAAGGGCTTTATCTTGGTTTACTTAGTTGTTTGGTTGGGTTTGACATGGACATAATAGGAACTTACTTGCAGCCCATTTAATGTACAGAAATACAATGTACATACAACTCCAAGCTTTGTCAATGCAGACTGTGAGCTAACCTGTCCCGAAAACTGGCTTATTTACTCAATTTGATAAATTTGAGCTTCTCAGGAAATGTCTGTTGATTGCATTTCTGTAGCTTTCTGAGACGGCTTTATTTTATTGACATTCTTGTCTCAGTCTGATTCAGGCTAGGAATTCAGTTGGGTCTAGCTGTGTATAGAAAGCAAGAATTGACCCAGCATCTGGAAAACATTAACATGTTACTGTGCTGTAGCACGGCACTTCTCGAAAGTCGATGATTATGACTTAGGAAATTGCAACTTGGGAGGAAGTAAAATTGCTAATAAGCAGCTACTATCACTGACAGGCACCACTGGATGCCCTGCTTTCCAAAGCAGCTGAACAATTCATTGAAGTGATAGTATCAGCTGAGATACTTAAGACTTCTTTTCAGATTTCTTTTAACAGACTGATGGTCAAATGAATGTCTCAGATACTTGACACATATAATTTGGAAGGAGCTTTGTCTCAGATCAGTTATATGACTAATATAGCCCTTTATTAAATTTTATATTTATCATGCCTTTTGCTTGAAGGTTCATAACAGTAGTCTTGATTGGGTTGTTTCTGTCTCCCAGCTGAGAAAATACATTTTATCTTCTTATCTTGTTACCTTGTTTAATCAGAGAAACAAGTAACCCACTTGCAGATCAGAAAATTGAGAAATGAAGTGATAGTTATGACACAAAATCTGTAACTTAGTTCATTGCTGATTACTTCTGTGGTTTTGGGTGGGTTGTTTTTGGTGGTTTTTTTGCCTCTTTTTGTTTGTTTGTTTGTTTTTGTTTTTGTTTTTGTTTTTTTTAATTCCTGATATGTTTATACTCAGCCATCTCTGTCCAGGAATTCATCAGCAATCTCTCATGTGCGAGGACCTCAACTGTTGTTTGTAGACTTAGAAAGCATCAGTTGACTAGGAAACAAGCATAAAATGTTACTGCTCAAAAGCGAGTGAGTTCCTCTCACTGGTGGTGACTCAGGAAGCAATGGCACTGTGGAAAGATTGCTTTTAAATGAAGCTTCCTACAGAGATGAAGACGCTCATTTTAAGAACAAGAAACGCTTCTTCAAAAGAGCTACAAATTCCAATCGCCTGACGTGTACAAGAAACTCCAAACTGAAAAATAAATAACATAGAATATGGTTGCTTTTTCTTTCTTTTTTTTTTTCAAGCACGTTCCATCTGTTTCTATTTTTCCTTCTGCTTTTCATTTCAATAGTGAGGCAACTATCTAAAGTTGGACACAGTGAAACGCCAGTCCTATTGTAATACCTAATCTTGTTTTCAGAGGCAGAATTGCACTGAAACACCTCAGAAATAAGCTGATCCTTTAAAATTGCATTTTCTTCTTTACAATTTATTTATTCACAGCAAGGATGCTGTGACCAATATGCAGCATAACTATCGGGTTTGTTCCTCTACCCACTGTAAAAAAGAAATGATGTAACTACAAGCCATGTTCTCTAAAATAGGATCTACTCTCTCTGAAGAGCTTAACAGCACCCAAAGTACTGCATTTCAAAGTATTGATTTCATTGCACCAGGTGAGTCAATGTTTCTTCCTACATCACCTGGATTACAACCAGTAACATTTCAGCCATGGTCGTCAGTCAAAGTCTGAAGTTTGGGGCAAATACTTAAGCTGTTTTCTTGCCCTATCAAACTTACTTTGCTTAAGATTATCTGCTCTCTTCAAGACACCTGCAACCTTTTTTCACCCCTTCCCGGCAGAAGCTGTTACAATCAGGAGTTACGGTCACCATGAACGCTGCCCTTCTAAGATGTGTACTGTGGTGTTAACCCAAAACAGAAAGATTGAACGGCAGCTTTTGCTGAGTGTTTGAAGCTTTGCTGGTTTTGTGGATTTAAAAGCTACTTCCAAATCCCCTGGCTAATTGTCCATTAGTCTGCTCTTTAAAACATTAAACAAAACCTTTTATTTATCTTCCCCGTTGCCTGATAGTCCTCCAGAGGCGAAGCTGCTTCTGCCTTAGCGACTTGAACCTATGTAACCTGAACAGTCGTTTGAGATGTTAATTCACTGAAGAATGAAGCTGAACAATGATGGATCGAAAAATTTCCTCCACCCAGAAGAAAACGTGGTTGCATAAGCTTTGTGTATTGATCAGCTACGTTCAGTTTATTTCTCTCCAGAGCTTTAGTGCTAGCCAGTTGCTAATACAAAAGGAAATTTTAATCTATTTTAGGAAACAACTCCAACTCCGTGATGGTAGTGCAGTCTTTTCCCTGGAACTGTTGCCAGAAGAGCCAGCCAGACTCATGTACCTGGTACCTTTAACTCAGAAAAGTAATTTAGTTGTCATTTGGGTTGCAGAATTTTACTGATTTTCCCCACAGTAACTTTTCTGCCATCATGATGAGGTCAAAATACACCAATGCCCAAACTTCGATTTTTCTGCTCCCTGCAGGTTTATTCTAACATTTCAAGTATGTCATCAAAGAAATGAAATGTCCTTAGGAAGAAGAAAATGGTGCATTGAAATAAATTCTGTGCTACTTGGTTGCTTTAAAGCTTTGAGGGTGGTATCTCATTGCCCTCAACAGCAAAATTCATATTGTTTTTATTGAATTATAGCCTCACCTTACACCTTCAGCTAGTATAAATCCAGGTAGGTCGCATAAACTGTCATAACTGTCCAGAAATATGCAAAACTGTCCCAATTTGCCACAGTTCAGGATATGACTGTCTCCTTTAATGATCATTAAAAACGTTAAACCCCTACTACAGTCTGGGAGGTTGATCCTGCTTCTAGCACCCATATTCCCTAGTGATGGCTGTGTCGGCGACATCTGAACCTGGCTGGCTCCCTTGAATCTAAATAGGTGTAAATGAGGAATGAGCACATTTGAAAACCAAAATGAATCTGCAGGCAAGTATTATTGGGTGATGATATCCTTTTTGGTAGCTTCAAAGGGCCTTATAGGCTTTTAAGAGTTCAATAGCAGCCATTTAAGGAAAAACCTTTTGTTTTCAAAAGCCTGCTCATAAATACCCATAAAGCTGGCTTCACCTGAACAGAGTCTGATGGTGGCTCAGTAGATAAATCAAAACCGCATTATGAGGGCACTCAAAGCTGTATTCTCACCTTGCTCCCCGAGGGCACAGCTCACTTCTGTCTGGAGAGTGGTGTCGCAAGGCAGCTCTGGAGAGCGAGAGATTGTGAAGGGAAACATCTAACATGTGCTCCTTTCCCCTGCTGCTGCCACGAGGGACATGGCTTCTGGCATAACCTCCCTAAGCCCTGGTACTCCTCCAGGCAGATTGTGCTGCTTAAGCGGCTTCAGAGCAATCTTTGTGCAAAAAGAAACATTAGGTGAGGTCTTCTGAAGGGGACCTTAATAATAAGGCCTTAACAATAATCCTTAATAAGAATGCTGGGGAGGGACTCTTCATTAGGGACTGTAGTGATAGGACAAGAGGTAACAGGTTAAAACTTAAACAGGGGATGTTTAGATTGGATATAAGGAAGAAGTTCTTTACTGTAAGGGTGGTGAAGGCACGGGAATGGGTTGAATGCTCCATCCCTGGCAGTGTTCAAGGTCAGGTTGGTCTGAGTCTTGGGTGACATGGTTTAGTGTGAGGTGTCCCTGCCCATGGCAGGGAGGTTGGAACCTGATGATCTTGAGGTCCTTTCTAACTCTAACTATTCTATGATTCCATGATTCTAGAGTGGAAAACTCAGTGATAGGAAGAATAAAAGGACACAGCTCAAATGTGCACTCAGCACGACCTCTCAAAACCATAGAATCCCACAGTCTGCCTTCCATTTAGATTTCAGAAAGCAGGAAACAGCCCTAATTAATGGAAAATTAATGCATTGTGCCTATCTGAGGTTCTCTTGAATTGCAGTCACTTGATCTATAGAGGGCAAGGGGCTCTCTGGGTTGTGCCACGGGGTTCTGTGCTGCTGGCCATTCAGATGTGGGGACAGATTAGAATGTGCTCCCATCCCGGCACCCCAGGGACAGCCAGGTTCTTCAGCATGCAAAAGGTGTGCTGGGAAGAAGGGAAAGAAAAGGAAGAGGTGAGATGTGCCCTGGCCCGCCCTAGGAAGGGAGTGGGACACATCCATGTATGACTACCTGCACCTAGGCACTAGGAACATTCCCTTATTTGCCATGTTATTTAGTAAGAGATGTTTATCTCAATGTCGGCCCCCGTCTTGTCCCCTGCTACCTTCATTACTGTATATTCAGAGCAGAATAGTATGAACTTCAGTTTATAAATCCCCCTGTTCAGTTTATAAATGCCCACTCCAGTTTATAAATACTTTAAAATAGTACTGATACTGCATTAAATTAATTAAAAAACATATAAAGTGATAAATCTTCGTAGAGTCCCAGCTGAAAATCCCTCAATTTCAGTGAGATAGGCAAGCTCTAGCCATACTACAGCTGGCCTACCATAGTTCCTTCTTCTCCTGTTTTGAATGCAGAGAGATGGAGGAGGCAACACAACTCTGGCTCAGCACCATAACCATCCCTTCTCTCTTTCTCCCACTCAAACTCAGGTACTTCTCCAAGCATGCAACAGCTAAGCCTGACTCTAGGCATCTGACATCTGGTTTAAAGCCTTGACTTCTGCAGGCTGTACCATGTTGGGAAAGTCACCTCAGTTCTAGGTCTCTGCCTGCAAAATGGAAATTACAGTGGCCATCTGTAGATGTAGCCTCCACCTCCATAAATGAGGGTGCATGACACTGGGGTGAAACAAAGAGCATCTGATTCTTCTTCCTCAGCGGTATTTCATGGCCATCAAAAGCAGCAGATGCAGTGCAGGATGCCTACTACTACATTTGATAGAGTGTGAGCTTGCCTGGATCAGTGAGGAAGAGAAATCACATAGAAATGTGTGGCTGTTTGTAAATAATTTGGGGTCAGTTGCTTTGAAAACCCAAAGTCTTTTTGTTATAGGAGAGGATGCCTGTCATCCTGGTAAGTGGTGGCAGGCTAACAAGGCTGTTTTCCACTTAGAGCAGGGCTGTATCAGCTAATAATTTTCTATCCTGTGCTGTGATTAGCGCTGCACATGGATCATCCCATGTGCTTGTCTCTGCAAGGGGGCAGTCTTGATAGTAGTGGGGGCAGCCCAGGGTAATAACCAGCCTGGGTTGGCAGGACCGGCTCCTACAGGGCAGCCTTTAATTAGCAGGGAGGTCTTCATTGACTTTTGGACTGTGGGGTCACCAGGCAGCCGCTGTGAGTCCTTCTCTGATAACAAGGAGCAGCAGAATCGGGGTGGTGGTGTACCGGAGGGAGAGGAAAAAGGGCCCAGCTCAGCAGAGCCCTGGCTCACCACAAGAAATACTTGGACCAGCACCATATGTTCTCATTCCTCTCAAAATCTTTCCAAAGGCACCTAGGTTGGATTGCAAAATGCAGTACAGTCTGTACACAAATAATGAGTGACACTACACTTCAATTTTACATTTATCCATTCATGGTTCCTTAAGGTAGGTCTATTATGTTAAGAATATGGGAGTTTAGACTCAGTTTCTGTAAGTCAATGATATGTTTAAACAGAGATAATGGACAGATAAATACGTTTGAGGGTGACAGCAATGGCATTTGTTTTGCATGCAAGATCTACAAAATTATGATTTGCATCTGAATGTGTGCATAAACCATCAGACAGGGGTGGAAGAAGAATGAAGAAGGGGAAGGAAGGCAGAAAGAACAGCTGACTGGATTGGCAATGGGAATTTGTGATAATCCATTAAAACAAGATGTTTCTTAATTTCCAAATGTTTACTTTTAATCCTGTTGACCTTTTTATTAATTTTGTGTCTTCAGAACACATACATTCCTCTATGGTTCTTTGGAGCTTCTCCACATTTATTTTCCTTCTCATTTAATTCTGAGTTACTGATGCTAATAACACAGTAGAAATAATGTTCCCACATTAAGTCCCATTTAGTCTTTCCAAAATTACCTCTGCCAAGGAAGCAGATGACAGCTTGACTGCCATTCTGACAGCACATTTAATGCAAAGCTTTTGAACATTAATAAGAATCAATTGCTTCCTTGCATTGTTTCTAAAATAATTAAATAAAAATACAGATTTCCAAGGCTGGAAGGTACAACAGCTCTCCAATTCTTTTAACAGAGGAGGAAAAAAAGTGCAATATAGGTTTATGACAAAATGAGCCCCTTACCGCTGCTGTAACTGTACAAGATATGAAAAAGCTTTACAGTGGAAATAATTTTCCTAACATTATATAAGAGCTAGCATGGTGCTTAGCTCATGTCTCAGAGTCTGCACTGTTCCAAAAATGCAGTTCTTCCCAAATATTCATCCATCTAGTCTAAGTATTGATGCTACACGTATTTTTCAGTTTGACAGTCTTCCTGAAAGCTTTGCTTTAACAATAAATACTTCCTGCAGCAAATTCTGCAAGTTCATTATGTACTGTGCATGAATAGCTATTTTTCTGTCTCAGGATTGTTAGTCTTTACCAGATTCTTCTCTTTCTTATATTAAAGTTGTATAAAAACTGATGGGCATTTCTTTATTTCTCATGAGCCTCTCAACTTCTGTTCCTTCCTATTAAAGTCTTCATTGATCTTTCTTCTTATCTGAAAAGATTTCCTTGTTGGAGATCATATTGACTGCTTTTAGGAAGAACTGGTTTTCTCCTCTGGCTACACTTTGATAAGAACTGGCTGACTACAACTGTAAACACCATTAAATGTGAGAGGGTGGTGAGGACTGAGGTACAACAGCCTTATAGTATTCTGCCCTGTTCTTGCTGCCCCTTAATACCATCAAAACCCTTTTGCTTTCATTGGTATTAAGCAAAGGTTTCTTTTGGATCATCTGCAATAACTTGCAAATCTTGCTCTGAAACTTGTATCATTTTGTTTAGAATACAGCCCCATGCTGCAAGGAATTTCATTATTTCTTTTAATGCTTATGGCTTTGCTTTTGCTCATAGCAAAAAAGAAAATCAGAACAAGAATTGAACTCATAATACATCGCCCAATGGCTTAGTTTCGTCATGTCTTCATGTCTTAATCCCTGCCTGATCTCAATCACTTAGCATCATCTGCAAATTTTGTTACTTTGCCCTGCTGCCGGACTATTAGCAAACAGCCTCAGCCCCAGCAGATGCATTACAAACACTTACTATTAACCTCATTTCTAAATGAAAGCTGGATCTTTATTCTTTGTACTTGCTGTCTCCCAGCCAGTTTTCACTGCACAGCAGAACATTTTCTTTCACCTTCTAGGTGCCTGGTTTTCTTTAATAGCCAATTTGAGGGACTTTGAGAAAAATCTGAATAATTATACCTGCCAGTGCTTCTTAACCACTAATTTGTTGACACTTAAGTGAATCTTTATAGTTGGGAGCAAGGTTTTCCTTTGGCATAGATCAGCTCCATTTCTGTAATCATCTAATTTCCATCTAGGTGGTTTTATAACAGCTGCTTAAAATAGCACACTTCCCACTGAAGGCTCATCAGTCTTATTGCTACCCCACAAATTTCAATTTTAAATTCACTACTCTACAGACCTGCAGTTCAGCAATTGGTTTTAATGTTTGGGCTTTTTTGGAGGCTTATCAACTTCTTTTACAGCATCCTCTGCCTTTGTAGATGATTATATTTCTAGTCACATTAGTTTCAGTTTCTCAGTATAAGAATATAACTCCTGTCCTGCACAACGCCATTTTGTCATGTATGCATTGATATGTGGAAGTTCCCAAAAAATCCAATGTATTCAATTCAATATTCATGCACAATCAACTGGAAACTGAAAATTTATTCTCGATAACTAATTGAACACCTTCTACCTTAACTACATGCTTTGTAACTGGCTGTCAGTTACATCTAGTGTCTTTTTCTCTAATTCAGCTTAACATTCTTTCCACCGCCCTTCAATATAGCTCAGCGGTTTTTATACTGTACATAGCAATGGAGTTACCAAGCAGCATAAAAACTCCTTTGATGCACTTATAAATGGGTTTATATTTCATGGCTGACTATGATAAAGAGGGGATGGGAAATGATGAGCTAAGGTATTTCTTCCAGTCTAATATTAAAAGTTTTTGCAACCCTGCTGGACATAACATCCAGTTTGTTGCTTACAACAGCACATACAGTTCATAATTGACAGGCTTCAGCTGGCTTTGAGTCACACCTTGAATTGTGGTATTATTTGCTGGGTCTTAGACATATTCAGTTCTGACTTCCTTTGAGTTTTCCTGAAAAAGGATTTGCAGATTTGGCTCAAAACAGTAGTTTCCTCATTTTCTTTTTGTCTTTTCCCTACTCTCAACCTTGCAATGAGCAGTCAGGCAGCAAAGCCAACAGGCTAGCTAGATGTTCTCCAGGGTTTTCACCTCAAAACGCTTCTGTAGGGACACACATAATAGCCAAAAATTGCGTTTTAATAGACATTCCTGTTGCACAGCCCTGAGCAGAGACTCTGTCTGAAGACCATCTTTTTTCCTGGCATTTTTTTCCTGTTAGAGCAGATTCTTCTGTCCTTAGTCACCTTCACAGCTGACTGCACACACACACGAGCCATGGGATTTGCGGTGGCAGCAACTGATGTAACCTTCAGGACATTTCAGTGTTTACTTCTCTCATGGGTGCTTGCACATCCCAACTGGATTCCCTTTACACATCCCATAGGCTGACAAGTTACAACTTCAATGCCATTATCACATTCCCTTTTATTCTTATATATCGTTATGGCTTTCATCTGGACATTTTCCAAAACCAAAGACTTCAGACACTGGGATAAAGTACAACAGTATCCAAAACAGCATACTTGCCCTTAATGAAGGCCAAGGGGCTTCATACATTATAAATGAGTTGTTCTTTCTTTAGTTCTTGTAAGCCTTGCTCAGCTGGTCTCTGCAACTCTCTCATTGCCTGATCTTTTTTAATGTGAGGTTGACATTGGTTCTCCCAGGGTTGAAAATGACCCCATTTAATGCTGACAACACCTTTCAGATGAGAATCTAATCAGCAACTGGAGATGCCACAAAATTTTAACTTGCCGCCATTCATATCAGTACCCCATTACATTGTATGTAGAAAAAACAGGTCTTGTAGAGAAAGAGTATGAATATTTTAACATATATTCTAATTGCTTTAATTTGCTTAAGCACAGCTTCTGGAAAAGGTTACTGCATTTAATTCATAGGTATTTTAAACTGTGAAAGTGAGATTTTTCTGCTGCATCTCTATGCATGAACCCATGGCTAATATCCTGGGTTTGTCTCTTGCTGACATTTTCTGGCCATTTCATGTGCAAACGTATTGCAATCTGTTTGCTGAAATTTTGCTCATTGAAATTACATGTCTTCCAAATGCCATCAAAAACCTTTAGAGACATGGTATTCCAAGGAGAAGAGACTTTGAACACAAATGCTTTGTAATTTTGTAAACTTCTTGAATCCACTCAGGAAGGAGGCACTTGGGACTGAAGTACCCATCTTCTAAACTGACATGTGCTGTGTTTCTTTGCCTTATGTCTGTAATTCAATCCACAAATTTAATTTTTTATTCACTAATGGGAATATGGAAAGAAAGGGTTTTAAAAATGTTTCACATCTTCCTGGCTTACAGAAAAGAGCAAATCAATGTAAGAAGAAGGATATGCTGAGGGTCTTAAAAACTTTGATTTCTTAATAGTGGCAATCAAATGTGGAAAATCAATGAATTCATTCTCCTAAGGAAATTAAAATCCTCCTTATACAGGTCTGTGCTTCTGGATCTTATTGAACCTAACATGATTACTTGCATTCTGCAACAATAGTAATCATCTGTAATGTAAATGTATTCAATATTGCATTATATAAATAGCAATAATTTTAGTCGGCATTCTTTGACTCTCCCCAGCTGTATACTCACAGACAAGTGAATGTTCAGGAAAAGATTTTAAATTCTGACTTCTTTGGCCCTGTTTAGTTTGAGCCTTGACTTGAATATTATTTGGTTTTGTTCTTCTGAATTAGTATTTTTTTAACTCAGTAATAGGCTGCTCAAGGAAATTTATTTAATGGCATTTTAAAATTAGTTACTTTGTAGCATATATTTATATCCATAAGTATATATACATATTTATACCTACCTAGTTTTAGGTGTAGACATTATGCTACATACACAAAACAGGAGCAGAATGAAACGTTATCAGCTAAACCTTACTTTAAACAATACCTGTAACTGCAGCTTAAAACAGGTAAAGAATTATTAAAGAAGAGCTAAAAGAGAATATAGCTCTATAGTGGACCAGATTCCCTGGTTCCTGGAATTTTCTGTGATGAACAGCTTGGGGGGGTGCCTGGAATCAAATCTGGAGAGTGACTGAGATAAGATTAGCTGGAGGCTGGGGGACAGTAGGGAGCAAACTGCAGATGCTTGTCATATTCTTACCTGTGTTCCTGGCTCCTGATGCCCACACAGGAGATATTGACACCTGATGTAGCCCAGTACTGCTTTTTACATGGTTTTTGGGCACCATCCTTAAAGCATGCCTCAGACTATCCCTTTCTCTTTGAGTGTCTGCTGAACCATGCTGTAGCTCTGCCTATTCCTTTCAAGATCACACTTTTTCCCCTGCTGTCCACACCTTGTCAGCTGTCACTTTTGTCCCTCACTTCATAAATTCACATCTGGGAGCTTGAGACTGAGACAGTCTTATATTCTGTAGCTCTGTGATGGTTGCTGCAGCCTATCCTTCATTTCAGATTTTTTAACCCCAGCTTTCCTGCTGGAAGCTCAGGCACTTGGTCATGCACTAGAAATGTGCTAGCTCCATGCTTTGTTACCAGACAATGCCATATGCCTTTTTCAACAAGAAATTAGGCACAAAATTCACTTTGTGTGATGCCAGAGAGAACAGCTGTTGCCTATTCTATTCTGTCATTTCTGCCTACTTCAATACTAACAGCATTTCTCTGAGTTACCATGTAATATTGATATTTGGCTGTACAGGTGGCAATTCTAAAATTAGAGCTGGTTTATTCATCTATGGAAAAAAAGCAATAGTGACATGTCATCTCCCATCTTTGCTATTCAGAAGTGCAGTTGCAAAGTGTCATTCAGTGGTACAGAGGAAAATAAAGTTACTTGTAAAACCCTTGAGTACGTCTTGAGTGCCCTGTCAGTCCCCTGTAACCATACCTCTTTTAAAATCACCAATCCAAAAGCACATTAATTTTGGTCATCCTGTTGAACTGACGGGCAAATTATGATTAAAGATAAGAAGAAAACACTTGATACATATAAATGTTCTCCTATAAATGTTTTCACCATTTAAATACCCTTTTTCCAGGGCCCTGTGTGACACTATCCTATGATCAAATGAGGCTCCACAATTTCCCAATTACAGTGTTAACAACTATGTCAGCACAGTCACATCTCCTTTATAGTTAAGACAGGCATTACAGGGATGAAATTTCTGCAGGCAGGAATTTTTTATTAGAATAACTTATCTCATTGGGTAAAACAGGGTTGTGGATCATCTTTTCTTGATTCTCTCAATTATTTTCAGTGCTGTTGGAGAAAATGGCAGGGCATAAAGTTTCTGCCAGATTAACCAGGAGATACTCAGGCCAGCAACAGAGCCACTATCAGGGCTGTAGAGGCTTAACTCATGGATAGGGGTCTGCACAGTAAGTGCAAGAGGCATTAGAACAAACAGAGAGATGTCTGGACAATAAAAGGAGGAGAGATTGACCTCCATACCTTTGCTAGGATGCTTTCCACCAGAATCCACCAGCATAAGAGGGTGAGCCCTTGATGCTCAAGCATTGCATAGATTCTTGGGCAGACCTCAGTGAGGCGCTGTACCATCTGCCTGTGCTTCTGCCAGCTCCTGTAGTGGCAGACCTCAAGGTGGCTCCTTGGAAGCATCCCAGGAGCTGTCCGGGTGCACAGCAGATAGTGTGCCAGTGGAAGATGCCTGTTTGCTCTTCTTCCATGCTAATGGGGTAATTCCTGTATGCAGCGTAAATTCAGTTTTCCAGTGCACACCCAGGAACCGTCTGCAAGTGAGCCATACTTTTTTGGCAGCTCCAACTGCCCTCTGTAGTTAGCAACAGACCTTCTTAAAGGCTGCTGACCTTCCAACCTCTTGCTTTCTTCCAACCTCCAAGACCTAATCTTTCTTAACCCAGAAAAAGACAAAGGAGACATGCTATTATTAGTGTGAAGCCTTATGCCTGATCTCAGATGTAAGGTGCTTGCTCTCACCTATAATGCTCATCACAGCTGCCTGAAGGAGGTGTTGACATACGTATGTACACAATGGAATAACCTGAATTTGTTAACCAGAGAGTATCTGTGTACACAAGGCTAATGTAATCAATCAAATTAGATGAAAAACTGACAGTAAATTGTCAATTTTTTAAACAATTTTTTTTGAAATCTGAGTGGGGCCTCATGACAGTGATGCATGCTTCAAGCACATGATCTTCTTTAATTAGATTCAGATTTCACAACCTAATCACACTTTAGCATTTTGAGAGAATCTTCATGATTTCAAAAGAGATTATGGCTAAATAATGGAAAAAATGCTGAGAAACAGATGCCAGCTTGTTCCTTGGCTGCTTTATTAAAGCTAACATAATACGGAAAGTAATTATTGCTTTGAATTTCTTGTTTGTGATGTTAGAACTATAGCAAGCTGGAATGGCTGCCTGGGTGTATATAAATAGGCTCTGTCTAACCAGATTGGTTTTACAAAGACTTTAGTGACAGATTTTGAAATGCCTGAAACTCCATTTACAACATTCACCTTTGGCACGAGATACAGTAATAAAAGCAGAAGATACTGGAAGAAAACAAAACAATTCTGAAACGTATTTAATTTTGGAAAAATTCAGGGCATTTAAAACTTGAACAAGATTGTATCTGCTGCTGCACAGCACTGCCATCCAATAAACCATATCTTAAAAAAAAAATTACCCCAGGTTTTCAAAATGCCTCAGAAATTCGACTGCCCTCTTTAACTCCACTGCCTTCAGCTCATGCTGCCTGGAACATCCTACATATCACTTGTTCTTCCCAATCAAGGCAAACCCAAAGTTCTGGTTTGTAAGTGTGATGCTTGCTAAGGTCTGGAATATGTAGAAGCAGTATCCTTGCAGTTATGTTAAACACAACCTTTATGGTCCCATCTCCATGGGTGGATGCAAGCAAATATGAGCTCACTATGCCTGTGCTCCAGGCTGGTTGGCCATAAGCCAGCTTTGGTTTGAAAGCAACATGACTGTATTAGCTTCCTAGCAAGGTAAGTCAAATTAAGCACAGCATTAACACAGCTCCATGGTTTCTGAACCAGATGTAGGCAGAGCAAAGGAACTTGGACCTGTTTGCACTCATTCAAGCAGGCCAGTTCCAAAAATTCCAGTGAGTCACTTCTTGTAAATCATGTCAACTTCCACTCCCCCCCAAAGTACAAAAGATTGTTTCAGGTTTTGTGCTTCTGTGCTGTGCCTTTTGAAGCCTCTTTGTGCAAATGCAGAAGGAAATATAAAGGCCATCACTGACAATGGGTCTCAGCTCTTGCAGACCTGCCTTGACACCAAAAGGGAACCTGAACTGCGGGTTAGAAAGCAGCTGGTAATCTAAGTCAGAGGCTAAATAGTTCAAATATCAAAGTATAATTGTATAATTTTTTGATGCATTTCAACCTCCCTTTCTCAACTCACACTGAAAATAGCGAGATATGTGTATACATCTGTGTAGAGAAACTCAGCCAAACGGGAGAAAGGCGTCAGTCCCTTGGACTCTAACATGTCTTCATGAGGTAAGTATCACTGCTAATCATTGTCTGGCCTCCTACAGTAAGGAGCCATTGCGTTTGCTCCCCTTCATTTGCATTGCTACATAGGAAAGATGAAAACTGCCTTTACTATATAACAGTGCCTAAAGGCTTGCTCAGGACAAGGGACCTGTCACAGAAATAAGCATATCCTTGCACTGCAGGGCTTACATCACAAAAGAGGGATAAAAGCCAGCTTATTTGAGGGCCTGACATGAAAAAAGAGCAAAGAGATGGAAGAACAACTGCAGTACCTCCCACATCTGGGCACTTCTGGGTGTAATGTGTAGGGTGGGAGGCCATGGTCCAGCCGCACCTTTAAGCACTGCTTTGCTCTACTGTTAAGGATTTGTTATACTAGTCACAGATTAAAACTGGGTTGCAACCAGCTTGCTCTTGGTAGCTACCTTCTGGGTCTTACATGGGAGAAATTAGCATTACATGCCTCCTGAGACGTCAATATGTTGATGCAGTGGCATGGGGAGACAACATTAACTTTTCAAAAACAACAACTTTACCCAGATTTTGTGCCTGCGAAAGTCACAACCTTCAAATCCAGGCTCTGTGGCAAAAGTCTGCCTGATAAAACACCTATAGATTGCAAGCACTGTTTAAATACAGCCAACAACAGGGCAGCATCACAGAGCAGCCTGGTTTGCAGAGTTAGCTGCATTATTTGAGCATGTGTTGAGTATACCTTGATACAGAATAACCATTTGAGAGCAAAGCCCATAGCCTGGCTGGAGTACTCCATCTTATGTTTTGGAAGGTGTTCACTTGAGAAGGGAAGTGAGGGTTAGAATCAACTGAAAGAGAGCTCACTCATGGCTCCCAAACAGAGAGTTTACCATAGGCACAGTGTGGTTGGTGCATATCCTTGCAGGAGAGTACTAAGAGGCTGCCCACTGCCTCAGGTAAATTACAGCAAAAGAGTGATGACAGGTAAAATCCTGCTTTCCATCTTCAGCATGGGAATAACAGCATTTACAGCCTCAGAAACAGAGACTCCAGTCATGGCAGATTTCATCTCAGGGCTTTGATGAACAAGGCATGTTGCAATAACTGACAATTACTGCATATTACATGTGGCATTCCTCTTTTCAAGATTTCTACTGCAAGATTGATAAGAAAGTGGCTAGCGTAGTGTTTCATTTAAAAATACATTCACTAATCATTTTTACAATCAAAAACACTCCAAGAGAACCTGATTCTGGTGTTGATATAGCCAGTTTGTCACTGCTTTGTGGGTGCACAAGTATGGGGAACTTGGTATATTAGGTTTTTAGCAAAAGCAGCATAGAAGACTGTGTCAAACAGACAAAACAGTGAGTGAGCTTTTGAAATCCTATGGGATTTTTTTTTAAGTGCTGGGAAATGGAGTAAACCTTAAATGACAAAACCACCGGAGAATCCACTGTTGACAAGTAGCCAGTTAATATGTCTGTCAGGAGCATGGGTTCTGTCTAAAAAGGCAATATGATTTCTGCAAATTAGCTGTTTCAGTACCCTGTAGCTTGCTGTTGCATTCATCTGTTGCCTTTTAGATGAGGTTTGCATTAGAAGCATTTTTAGTAGAAATAGACTTTGCCCTGGTTTTTTGTTGATTTTTCCTTAGGGCTAAGCAAAAATAAGGCTCTGGTGTCCTGCTGCTACTGTAAGACAAAGAAATAGCAAGAAATATCAAAGGGTGTTTAGGAGCCACTTTCTGTAGTTGTGAGTGACTGAGCAAACACATTGATATTTGTACTGTTTTACTTTTTTCATGTGACTTCAAGATTTTCTAACTAGATAAAAATCAAGCAGAACAGAAACTTTCCTTTTACTACCTTTAATTTTGACTTTGTTCTGTTGATCTTGGTCAAGTGACAAGGTGAAAGAAGGGCAAAGTATCAGGAAAAAACTTCTGTTATCATCTTCTGAGTAGGAGTGTCAGAAACAAACAGACTATTCTATAGTTGGCGGTTTTTACTATACACATCAAACACCCAGTGCTGAACTGTGTGAACAACTGATGTCAATTCAATGCCAAATACTAATAACAGCAAAAAATAGTGTCTGAAAAGTTTCCATATTGCAACTGGAATTCTTTTAATGATGTATTCAGTCATAGCAAAGTAGGTTACTACACTTTAAGCCCTATATTTGTTAGACAAACTTTTTAAATAGAAAACAGTCTGGATAACAATACCTTGGATTTACACATTGCTCGTCATTTTTTGCTTTATCTGCATCCAGTTACCACACCCCTGCTTACTAGTTAAGCACTGTCTCTTCTTTTGTTTATTTGTTTTGTTTTGTTTTGGGTTTTTCTTCTCTCAACCATTTTTCCTGTTGTTCTTCCTGTACCAAGAAACATTAAGGGGATGAACCCCAACATAACAATGGTTAGGCTATAAAGGTCCTGAATTGCCAGCTCCACTTTTGTCACTGACCTGAGCTTATTGCTTCCTAGGTAGTGGGAAAGATGGCCAGGGAGACACTGCAACAAGCTTTTGTCAGCATGGACATGGATTCACCTCTGAATGTGGCACACCTAGAACTGTGCCTGTCCTTTCTGAAATATCATGTTGCTGCTCCATCTGAAGTGGCATTTGCTTTGTGCAATCTCTCTTACACAAGCAAATATGCCTCAGGCAATGTACATTACCTAGCTGGTCATTACACCTCCTTGGATCATTATTTCCTTTTGCAAAGCTGGGGAAGAAAACGGGAGAGAACTGATAGTGTGTCATGTGCCCCCAGCACTAACTAGCATCTCTTCCTTGACAAGGGTCTCCCAGGCTCCACCACCCTGTGTGCATACCCTTCACTAATCTGTCCATACACAGACCACAAGTCTGGGAGGCATAATTAAGCTACCTACTCTGACCTCCCACGTGGTAAAGGCCATTCATTTTTACCCAGTCACCACATATAAAGCAAAATAAACATAACCTGTCCGACCTTACTGTGGACAAATGCAAGTAATTCAGATCACGGGTATTATTTCATCTGCACAGCCTGTTAAGCACTGGAGACTGTCCCAGAGCCTGTGAAAGTCAATAGGAGTCTTTCCAATGTCAGACTTCATGCTTAACAATGGCTTCAACTGTAGATTCATGAGATTAAAGTAAACAGAAATATGACTAATTATGTATATACAACATGCTACTTGTTTCAAAGGATCTCAATCGGTATCTTTTAATTTAAATGACAGGCTTTCCTTTGATGTCTGATTACAGAAGAGGAGAAAAGTCTGTGACTGCAGAATACTAAGAAATTTACTACTGAAACCTAATTTTTGGCAGTAAATACATTTTACTTTGCAAAGACTTTCAGACAGCAACTGCTGTCCAAGTGTACTTTCTGCACCACTTAAATTCCATGTGTTAAATAGAGCATAAGTGGTTGTCACCACTTAGTTTGTTCTTAATTTGTCTGACCAGAGAGATTCTCCTCCTTTTTTCTAATGGATATGGTGTATTATTGACATTTTGTACACATTTGTAATAGACATTATGACTTGTCTTGCTGCAGAGAACTCTGAGCAGGATCATTTCCCTCTTATTAAAAAGTCTGGATCGAACAGCGCTGCTGCAATGTCATTAGGATACTTCTAATGCCACGATTAGCATTGAGCTGGGGCAACAGTTCTCAGAATAAAGTAGCTATTTCCCAAAACCCTGGTGGTGTTTTAGACCCATGTTATAAGAGGAGAGAGAGAAATTTTTAGTCCAGGTCTGAGGCAAAACAAATTGAGACGTTTCTGCCACGATTGTATCTGTCAGTGCTGTACTTATCCCTCACGGGGCTCTACACCAAAGTGTTTGGCCATTGTTGTGCCTCTTGTCCCAAGCACCGTGGTGAGCTCTTTGATAGAAGAGCCTCAGTAGGCAGTCACCGCTTTTGTACCCTCTTCTGACTGATGTCTCCAGCTTGCAGGGATTTCACACTCCAAGTCTGTGTGTTCAGCCACCAGCCACAGGTTGGAGACATCTGTGGTTCCTAAAACACTTTGCTGAAGATGCAGCTTTTTGACCCACCTAGGTGCTATTGCACTTCTGATGCCTTTTTGCCTTGGTAGTAAAGAATAAAAGGGCAGTATTTCAAGGGCCTTGTGATAAGGCCGAAGGTGGAAGCCACTCAAAAGCAATGTTAGGTTAGGTCTCTCCTTAAAGTAATTGACTCATTAAAATTTCACAGCAAGGAAAGGAAGTGAGCAGAGTAGGGATTTCGGTGAATCCCAGTAGTGTTTGGGATCACAAGCAAAGGACTAAGGGGTAAGTGATGCAAAGGTGCACAGGACTGAATCTGTCAGCAAATGTAATCCAGCCCCTTGGGGGCTGAGGAACCAACATTACTGAAACTACCTATTTTCTGCCTTTGTGCAAGTTACTTAGATGACCAAATAAGTGTTTGCAGCCAGATAACCTCACTATTTGAGATATTGGAGGTATTTCCTACAGTAAATATAGGGAAGTGCTGAACAAGGGCATATTGAAGGTACTGAGGAAACCCTGTCTTTTTATCTTAGGTTCAAATGCTTGAATGACACCACTCTGCTTCAGCCACTTCCGCTCAACGCTTCCCTCTGAAGATAGGGCACAATTGCTTCTCCAGCAGAATTGCTTTACCCTTGTACCACTTTCACTATCAAACAGTTTTTCCTGCTCTCACAGTAGGTTTGTCCCCTCTCTTCCCTAAATCCATTTACCCTTTCCCTTATCACTTGCAGCCCAGAGGGCAAGTTGTTCCCTACCTGCATGATGAGGGGTGGGTTAGCCTCAGCCTCCGCACTGGGGACCCCAGCCCTGGCTCTGGCTGCTGCCCTTCTTTCCATCTCCCATCCACCCAGCAGCAAGGGATTTCTCACCCCAGCCAAAGCACCATGCACTCTGTCTGCCAAGTGTGTTGAGATGAGTGGAGGAAGACCATCACTAATTTAAGTAAGCTGTTTGTTCCAGAAGACACCAGCTGGAGCTGGCAGGGGCACAAACACAATGCATGATATGTCTCCCTGCATCTCCCAGTGTGTCACGTTTTACAGCACACAACAGTGACCCGTGACGCTGTCGCCTTTGTCCCAGAGACTCCCTGCAGCCTGTCCTGTTTTGATGGATGTCCTCCAACCCCCGCTCCCAGAGGAGATCCCCATCTCCAGAAGCAGCAAGAGGGCATGGGAGGCTGTCTCTGCTGCCTTCTGTTTCACTTACTGTTCAGTCTGCCTCTCTGACACTTCCACAAAGGGAAAAGTCAGACAAGGTTTTCAGTGCAAATTTCAAAAGGCAAGGCTGCATGTCCAGTCAAAGGCAGGGACACTCACACCCTCTCAGAGCCCCAGCCTCACTAATTCTGGCTCTGTCATGGGGAGGGTCAGACAGAAGCTGTGACTAGGTTGGTGACAAGATGCCTGCTGCCTCCTATGCTGCTTGCCCTCAGTGATATACAGCTGTTTGATCAGCTGGTAATTGCATTACCACATGTCAGGGGATCTGGACACCCATGAGACTCTTTATTTTCCCTGCTATTGTATTGACCCACTGAACTGTTTCAGCCCTCTGCGATGCCTGTTTACAGGAGGTTTGAGAGAAAGCAGGATCATGGTATTGGAAGGGTGGCTAACCCAGCAGCCTAGAGGCAAACAGCAGCAGGAATGTGCCTGTGCATAGTAATTCCTGCTGCAGAACCCTGGTGAAAGTGATAGGTCCCAGTTACAAAAGCACCAACAGCCACAAAGCTAGCTAGCCCCTGGAAACTGGTACTGCTGACAGAAAGAGAAACCACTTTCTTTGGCTGAGAGGGACATGGGACACTGAATCCTCTGCTGATCAGACACTAGAAATGTAGAAATGTATTAGCTTGAATGAACTGAGACTCTGGAATGTTCTACAGGTGGGGTTGTATCTCTTGCTTGGACATAGAAATGTACAGTTAACAACAGTTCAGGCTTCTTCCTTCCTGTATCTCCACTGCACCTCCAAAGACTGTTAAATCCTTAGTCTGGGCTCATTTAGATGTTGGTCTCTTGTATTAAAAATTTGTTATCATTAAATAATGCTGCCTCCCTTCTCCCTTTGCACTCATGATTATGTTGTAACCAAAACACTACCACTTTTATGCTGCCCTTAAATCAGCTTCATTGCTTCTGACGAGTGCCTTCCATCCCTCCCCTGCCCATAGAGAGATGCAGGGTAGGCTGCTGCATCCACTGCTGCCTGCTCCAGCCCTGCCTGGTTGGCAGCCAGGCTGCAGAGCCCTGCAGTGGTTCGGAGTTAGGATTCTGATTGCTGGCTAAAGTATCTTTTTCTGCTTGTGAAAATGCCAGGCATCTCCTAAGCTCTGCCATAACAGAGACGAAGAGGAGGAGTGAGAGAACGGCACTCAAGACCTGCGAAATCTCACCCTCAAACTGCTACTTTTCAGTGTCTACATTTCAGCAGCAGGGCTGTTTAGTCAGGCTTAGATGGCATCTTCCAAGCCTCTAGTTGCCTTCTCCAGCTGTGGATTTCTTACTTTGACCTTGCAATATCTTACCGCCTGCACCATCCCAGCAAAGTATTCATGAAGCTTTGCGCCATATTCAGTAGGGAACGGAGATAGTCTATGGCCAAAGTGTTGTCTTTCAGCATCTCTGCTCAGCTGCAGCCTAAATCTGAAAGCCTCTGCGATCTCTGAATGCCAAGTTAATTTGTCAGTGGATTTACCCTGCATGGTTTTAGGAAGCACAGACATTCTGGACTGGAATCAGCACTTCTGTCTCTCCAGATAGGGCCCCTTCAATGGACTATAGGCACACTGAAGATGCAAACAAACTTTTTTCATCCTAATACCTGACACATGCAATTGCAAAGCATAAAGTAAGGCAGATCAATTCATACATGAAGCTGAAGGATTTGTTAATCTCTGGGATTATTCCCAAACCCAAAGCAATACAGAGCCCATAGTGAGCAGCCATCCACAGAGCAGCACTTCAGGAGAGTGTTGATTAGAACACTTTAGGCTGCTTTCAGGGATCAGCTACCTAGTGAAGTGGGGCTTCAGGCTTGGGCAACACACATCTTGTCAGAAATGTGTCAGCCATTTTCAGATATGGCACTGCCTACTGGTGTACAAAAGAAAAGCTATCTAGCTTTTTCTCACCAGTTTATGGCAGGAAAGACAGATAATTAAGACATTTAAATGCTTATATCAAGGGAAAGGAAAGGAATGGACTTATTTGTGACTCCAATGCCTGGTGCAGAAGGGAAAAGGTAATTAAAAATGTCATTGCAATGTGGGAAATGTTAGGAGTAGCAATTCAGGATCATGCCTAAGCAATTGTACACTGGACTCCACAGACCAAAGTGCCTTTCTTCTTTATCACAATCCTCAATAATACAGAAACAGCCAGCAGAGTGAGGACACCTATTGTCCTTTAAGAAATGATCATGGGCTATGCCATAGCTTAAATATTCTGTTATGGATGTTAGCAGTATTTAAGGAGAGGGAATGAATTAAGAAACACAGTCTGGGAGAGCAGTCAGTGAAGTGAACTTAAAACATCTGAAAGGGCTGAAGGCAGCTCATGAAAAGAGATGATAGGAGTTAAATATGTTTAGCGTGGCTAAGTGAGAAAGAATGAGGATAATAAAACTCTAATTCTTTTCAGAGCATAAAACAGCCAAAAGACTACTCAGTGTGGGGCATAGCTAGCAGCACTGGGTTGAAGTAGAAAAAAGAGAACATTGGCTCAATGTCAGCTGGAAAAGAAATGGAAGGGTCAGATCTATTAGGCTGTGGAATAGTCTCCTGAGGGAAATGTGGGAAATCCATTGCCTATCCATTTTAAATAGTCTGGACAATCTGCTGAAATATGCACACTGGGGAAAAAATCTTGTTTTGGCAGAAAGTACAAAAATAAAGACAGAAAAAGGCAAAAAAAGAAAACCGACCCCAAACTGAAGCCCCTCACTAACTTCTCAGTTTTGCAGACAATTTCTCTAAGTAAGTTCACTTCTATGTGGTACAGAGTGTTTTGCTGAACTTTCTCATGTTATTTTTGATCAGTTGCCTGGAGCAAGGCTGGAAGACAGCTGTAAGGGGTTCAGCAGTTCTTCAGCCACTGAGCAGGCAGTAAGTACACAACAGCAAAGGGTCTTTAAATTTATGGCAAAATATACTGCTCTTCATCAACACTCCTCTACAGCATGCAAATGCAAGAGAGGCTAGTACACATCTGACATCTCGTTTAGCTTCTCATTGTGTTACCGGACATGAATACAGCTACACACATCCTCAGTGTTATACGACTGTTGGCAGTGATTGTGTCCTGCTGCTGTGACACCTTGTAAAGTTGCTTCTCCAGAGTCCCCAGTTCAGCAGATAATTTAAGCATGCCTCCAAATTCCGCTGAAATCAAGTTCAGCTTAGGGAACCAAGTCACATGCCTAAGTGCTTCACCAAGCAGGGAAGCTCCATCAAAGAGGGAAAGAAAAAGCTAGATAAAAGGTAGCCCCTTTGACATGAGAAAGAATAAACCTCATGAATGTATGAACTACTCTGCCTTTCATGAAAATTGTTAGTCACTTGTAGCATTAATAAAAAACAAAGTTTCAAAAAACCTGCAAGTGAGACTTTTGGGGTTTTTAGCCTTAAGTCTCAGAGTGCCAGTCATAGAACCATAGAATCATAGAATAGTTAGGGTTGGAAAGGACCTTAAGATCATCTAGTTCCAACCCCCCTGCCATGGGCAG
>WYDI02002719.1:0-18295 GCA_009867235.2 Psittacus erithacus
TTAAACTTCATAAGGTTGGCATCAGCCCACCTCACAAGCGTGTCAAGGTTCCTCTGGATGGCATTCCTTCCCTCCAGTGTATCAACCGAACCACACAGCTTGGTGTCATTATCAAACCTGCTGAGGGCGCACTCAATCCCACTGTCCGTGTCACCGATGAAGATGCTGAACAAGACCGGTCCCAACACCGATCCCAAGGATCGGGAAAAGTGATTCACGGAGCTGATATATGAAACCCTACAACAGTCTTTAAGTTACTCTTCTTTATTTCATTAAATCTAGCTGTGCAGATGTGCTTTTTCAATGTCAGATTTGCGGATGGAAGCAAGCAGGACAGGACTCTGCTTTGCAGAGTTGAAAAGGAATAACTTCAACATATTTTCTACATAGATTAAGGCAGACTCATCTGTTCTTCCAAGTGCTAGTCTACTGTGTTGAAAAATACAACCATAGACACAAAACCTGGAACCAAAACCAGCAAGAACACATTGTAAATTCACAAAATTTAACATTAAGAAAAAGTGCCATTATTAGAAAGTAACCTTTTGAAGAAGCTTAAACATTTTGTGGCTTACATATATTAAAGCAAAAGTGGAAATAGAGCTTTTCAATAAATGCTGGGGTTTATGCAAGTGTTTCACCTTCCTTTTCGTTTATCTCATATATTATAGGCTTGGATGATATAAAATTGGCAAAATTCAATCCAAAACAGAGGGCAGAAGACATCCTGTACCCCTAACAGCACCCAAGAGGCAATTCCTTGATTAGTAAAAGGCATTTTACTGCCAGAGAGAACCATCCCTCTGGCAGGACACTCATTGTGGACTGTTCGGCGTGGGAAGCATGAATCAAATGATACAAAAGAAACAATCATATTTACTTACAGTATTTCTATAAACTGACGTATTGGTGTACTCTACCAATTAAACAATAGCACTGTTTTTCCACGCTGCATATGCTAAGGCTTGAGCTTTTAATCTAATTTGGCACAGCTCATGCCAGTCTACCAAAATTTTGGTTTTGTGTTTTATGACTGGGGTTTGGGTTTTTTGGTCGTGATGTTTGTGGTTTTTTTCTTTTAAATAACTCATTGGCTTTCAGTAGAGCATGTATGAGAGTATTTTAGAGGGGTCTGAGTTTGGTTTTCTTCCTTACAGAAACTACAAGAAATAGTTTCTTTTTCACTGACATTAATAGCAGAATTAGACATAAAGACAGAATTATGTGTGGATTTCTCCCCTTCCTTATTTTAGTAAACCAACTATAGAAAATACAAATATTTTTACTAAATATCACAATCCAGTAATTTCAACATAAACTAGAAACCCAAACATTTGTGATAGTCTGTTTCATTTCACTCAGGGTAAAGAAGAAAGAAACATGTATCTAAAGATGATTTAGCAAGTTTAGTAGAGCTACTTGAAGAGTTATTCATGTAGATTATGAACCACCACAGTTTATCAGGACTAGATCATTAGTGTTTCAAAAGCATAACTAAGCAGACTGTTCTTGTTGGCATTCATACTAAAAGCCAAACAAAACCAAAAACCCCAGCACCATCGCCACCTTCCAACGTATCTCTATTTCTGTGTGTCATACAAAGTCAGTGTAAGTATTGCAGGCTGCCTGATTTAATGATTGCCTGTCCTGCTCAAGCCTGGATTCCCCTTTTGATCTACTGGCAAAGCTTTTGTTTCAACAACTCGAACATTTCATTAGTGATAACATCAGGCAGAATCCTGAAAGAGATCAACTGAATTCACAGAGCAATCTCCCACTGCCCAGTGTAAGTAAACAAACAGCTTTGTAAGTCAAAAAGAAAACCTGTAGCACTAAAAAGGTACTAATTACTCATACTAAAAATACTAATACTTAGAGAGAATGTTAGGGAACTGTTACTGCAGCTGAGCATGCTGTGCAAGCATGCAATTTTGTAGGTACTGGCACAAATACTTTTCAAGAAGCCTCAAGTGAGTGATGACAGTTTTCAAAGGAAATGCATCTTTGAACAACCAATACAGAATAAAACATAACAGTGGACACAGCTTATGGAATAGCAAGACTGATGTAATAAATGCATTCATGTTCACCCTGTTGATTACCACAATCCTCACAATGTCTATGTTAGGGTTTAGGAGAGACAGAAACTGTAAACACTGTCACAGTCTTATATGCTGCTGTCTTGTTGAGATGCCAGCAAAACGCTATTTGGAAAATAATTTAATATCAACACTTCATTTAAAAAAAAAAAAAAAAAAAGTACAAATCACTGTTACTTCTGTCTTAATGGGGAAACTGCTTTTTGAGCAGATGTGACAAAGTATACCAAACTCAGCAACTTAGAAACTCACTTTACTGGTTTAAATTGTAATGGTACTGCAAGGCAACACTCTGGGCTTGTCTACACCAGTAAACTGAGTATGTCTAGGGCTGTTCATGGACCTGAAACGAGGTGGCTCGTAATTTCCTCCACCCTTATAGTCGAGCTCTCTTGACCTCTGACTATGAAAATGAAGGAAAACTGGAAAAGGAACACATGCTGACTGCCTGCTGGGAACCACTCCTGGCCTGCCCCTCCTGCAGAGTAACTCCCTGGACTTGCCTGGAACATCCCAAGCTGGCTTTGGCCAATGCCCTGACAAGAATCATTCTGACAACGCAACAGCATAGCTAAAAAAACAAATTCAGTACATATGAATGCTCCCTCACACTGCTTATTTACTATCCTAGATAAAGCATAGCTGAATTCAAAAATAAACTAAGACATAAAACCTCCTTCAAACATCAATTATCAGTAATTATTCCTTGCCTTTGCGCCTGTCTCCAACAGCCTTTTCACAAAAAAAAAAAAAAAAAAGTCAAAAATCACTTGAAAATTATATTTTTGCTTTCAGATTTTTTGGTGCCTAAAATATTTAAAACATTTCTTAGATATTAGATAACCTGTGCAGTATTGAATCAATTAATGGCTCCACTCTCTGACTCTTAATCCATGTCAAACTGCACTCTCTTCCAAGAATAGCTTCACTGAGCTCAGTATAAAGCAGAACTGACTGTCAATGAGCTGAAAAGAACTGAAGCCTAGAGCTATGTTTAAAAATCTGCTCCATTTAGCAACATGAGTCAGTCACGTCATTAGCAATTCTTGCAATTTTTTCATTAGTGTATTTGGCCTTTTTTCTCAAACCATTATAGCTTAATCAAATCTCATGATTAGGCAAGAATTTTAGTTTTCACCTAAAGTTTCTGGTTCCCAGGCTGAGGGCACATGGGGAGGCAACGGAGAATGGATAAAAATTGATGAGCCAGCCTAACACTTACAGAGGCTCAGCATTGTATCCCCGAACAACTTACACTGTAAAAGAGTGCAGTCATTGCTTTCCTCAGATACCCTGAAATACGGTTTGATGCATATAACATGCCTTTTGCCCAGATGGACAGGATTCAATGCTTTGAATACATATTGTGAGGGTATACATGGGTCAATATAAGAAATCAGATAGATTTTATGTATCAAGAAAGCTTTTCCTAAAGAGGAAAGGAAGTAGCTATAAATACTATACATTTTGTATCTGTTAACATTTAAATAATAAAACATAAATTTTAAAAATAATAAGGAAAAAACAACAAACAAACAATTGGCTTGTTTGGCTTTAATAAGCCACTCTTCCCTGAAACTAGAGGGGCCACAGAGCCACAGCAAATATGAGCAAAGTCATAATCTCTCTAAGTAAGTAACAATACATTGCACCACACAGAAAATCTGCAAGTTGGAGAAGGGGGTAAAGGAGGTCACATTGGCACACTCTTTTCAGAAAAGGTATTATCTGAAACAGAAAACAACCTTACCTCAAATACAAGTGAAAAAAACGTATAATAGCAAAATCAATTTCCTCATCTGGCACACCAAAATGATGAGGAGAGATGTGCCACACATCCTCAAAATCAGCTCTAGAAAATAAATATCATACTTGCAACAAAAAAGAAAAAAAGAATCCTTAAAAATATCTGAAAGTAATCCAGAAGAGCTAATTTGAACACAACTTTGCCCACGTTCTCCTTTATTTAAAGCTGTCTGGCTCCATCTCTTTTTTACACAAATACCACCTCTCTGTATCTTTGTACAAAATCTTATAAATGATATTTGTAGTTATTCGCAAAAGCATTCAAAGCATGTGTGTACATTGCTTCATTTGGATTAAGCATTAATCCCATTAAATCAATCCCTTCTTTGTTCAAAGCATCAGGACTCAAAACCACAGGCACAGTCAGTTTTGGAATATCCTTTTCAAGTCAGACTTTTTATCTTAATCCATTTAAGTATACAGGAATGTAATGCAACCAAGTGCCCAAACTCTGTGAAACCTGGCGTTACTGGTCTGTCAAAAAGCATAATCACTAATGAGAAGCAATCAGAATGGTCAAACCTCTTTTTGATTTTTCTTTTCTTGAAAAATCAGCTCATAACCTCATCTGTGAGCAGCTCCATTCATGTTTTTTGCCCCTCTTCCTTCAACTCCCACCAGCACTGCTAAAGGAAAAGCAATACACAGCTCCAGCGTTCACAGTATTAGCAGTGAGAAACAATAATGTGGTATATAAAGACACTATAAGGTTGATTTGGGTATTTAAAAGTGGCATATAATAAATGTTATCATTATAATTTCAAATCTTCATATAAAGATGACTGTTTAATTGTGCCAGCTTCCAGACACTGCATAAAACTGATGTACGTTTACATCACAGTTTCACCCACAGTCAAGTGCATTCACCCGGACAGCAGCTACAGTACAGCAGCTCAAAGAACACAATGCAACATTTCAGACAGGATGCCAGCAGCACCGCTTCGGTTTTAGAAAGAGAAATACCAGCTCAGTCAAAAAGAGCTGGAATGTGTTCATACAGAAAGAACATCAATAACCACCTCTTCTTGTATCCTGTAATTCAAACTCCTTATTCCTGATGGAAAAGTCATGGATGTATCTTTGCACCTGAACATGCCAGATCTGAGCACGATGTGGACATAAGCACCTTTAGTTTCCACCAGCTTCCACAGTGTTTTCTCTGATATTACCAGCATCTTGCAAACTTGAACCCTAGACATCTACAGATACTCAGCTGGTTATGTCTCCCAAAATCTAGGGCTCAAGAACTGCACAGTACTGGCAGCTCTGAGCACTGCTTCCGTATAAAATTAAAAAGCAAAAAGCCATATAACAGTGTTGATGAAATCAGTTCACATTAGGTGATGTTAAAAAGCCTATAGTCTTTCCATAGGAATTACACATATGCTTAATGGGGTGAATGTGTTCCTAATTTGAATGATCGTTTTTCAAAGGGTATCAAAACACACTTCAAATTGTCTGAATGGCATAATTCTGGGCAGCATGTATACTGTTACAGTCTAATACCATCCACCATTTAATGTATGGGGCTTTTTAAATCTCTGACTTCCTTTCCTGGTTTGAGGGTCGCTTCCCTCCAGTTCTCATTAGTATACTGGAGTATACACATTGAGGGGTCTGTATAAAGCTTTGCTCTCCTGCCAGGTGCCTGATGGGACCAATTTGGGAATTTACTGAACACTGCAAAAAACTAACAGAAGGAATATAGATATGCTTTAGGACTTGCAAATTTGATGAAATTAATTTCAAGTCTGCTTGAGGAGAAAGTTATGTATCATCTTAAGATTACTTATAAAAATAATCATCAACATAAAAATCAAGAAAGTGAAGCAAGTGAAAATGTATTTGTAAGTGAAGGTAAGTAAAAACACATGAGGAATGTCTCAGCATGATTTATGATTATTTGCTCTTTTTATTCTCTTGTGCAACACATATAGCCAGGGTACCTTGTCTCCTGCCCAAAACATACCTGACCAGCACTACTCAACTCAATGGTGACAAGTCCTAAAATACAGTTCATTTATAACTCATTAGAAAAAAATCTCAAAACACTTGGGACTTGCACATACATAATCTCTGGGAAGATCATATGCAGCTGTAAAAGAACTACTTAAAATCTAACAATTAGACAAGGTAAGAATACCTTAACTCCCCTTGAGCACAGCTGTGGTACAAAGTTCTTGATTTATGATTCTTCAGTAATACCTTCTGGCTGATGTAATGTCTTCCTCCCACCTGACACCTGATCCTGGCTCCCTTTTTGAGTAAACTCTTTCGCCTCAAGAGTAGTCCTATCGCCTCTAATACCAAAGTTTTACTGCTAATTTGTTTCTTCAAATGAGCTCCCATGAATGAAGTTCTGTAAATCCTTTGTAATTTACTTACCAGTAAAAACATACAGTGCCGTTCACTAAAATGCTACTCAACTTATTCCACAAACAAGATCCAGTATGATGAAACTTCCTTTGAACGATACTACATGCCCGTGCTAAGTCTCACTCTGTTATTTCACTAAATAGGAAACAGATAATGTTCTTCCTTCTGCAAGAAGTATCCCACTTAATCTTAACACTTCTATTAGTAGACATGTTAGGACAGTTTCCCAGGGCAGAAGACTCTTCCTAAATAACAACTACACATAGTCAAATAACACACTACTTACCAACAAGACCAGACACCTGAATGTTCTCTACTTTGGTACTACTAGGACTGTATCTGGAGCACCACAGATGGAGATTTGTCATTCTTTTCTAATCCCCTGCAACCTTACAGTCATAGAAGGCTTAAAGAAAAATATTGTCAACATCCTTTAAAAAATAAGAAGATATAAGCCCCAGAGAATTCTGTCACAAAAAAGCACTATTAGGAGGAAATCTAATGACTGCATCCAGAAAGTTTCAATCTGTTTCATGGGAAGCAAGCTCCTCAAAAACAAACCACGCCAGTCCAGCATTTTTATAGACATCATGGCTAAAATAAAACAGAGAAATACACAAATCCGTTTAAAAGATGTATTTTGCAGATTCTGTAACTGCACTATGCACAAGCCTGCTCAGTTGTTGAGTGGAAGACTTCAAAGAGGATGCAAGGAGCAGGCTGCAAGGTGCTATTCTTACCTGATCCAAATCTCAGCCATGATATTTCTGAGTTCATTTCTTTTAAGACAGAGAGAAAGCACTGTTGAGATCCTGGACTACTGATTAACATGAAGAGTGTCATTTGCTAGCTGTACATTAAGCCTAATAAACTGGAAGCTGAACTGGTGCATATCTTTCTTTAAAGACACCTTATTTTAAATAAAAGACTTATAGATGAGTTAGAACATTTCCCAGTTAATCTCTTCAAATTACTAATGGATACTAAATGGGTGTATCTATTAATAAAAAAAAAACCAAACAAACAAACACAAAAAACCCCATCATATTCTAAGTCCAGTATCAACAATTTCTTCTTTCATTTCAGCTTCCAGCAATTTTTTTCCCCATATTTTAACTATTAGCTGAAGAGTTCATCATTAAAGATCATTTCTGTGTGAAGGTACCACTAGTCCAAATAAGCACCATCTAACCCCTTTACAAAGTGGAATAGGCTCACTTTTCTATATTCTAGCATTGTATTCTTACCACACTTCACAATTCCTAAGATTTAACTCCAGCTGTTCATGTGCACTATCTTACAGTAGTTTCAGAAAAGTCTCCAACCTTACCCAAGCACCTTGACCAAATTCCAGTACTTGCAAGTAGAAAAAAAGTTTTACAAAACAAAAGCTTCCAAAAGTCTCCAAATATCAGTTTTGCAACAGAGATTCTCTCTTTATCACCTGAACATTACAGTGTGCAACACAGCCTCCCCTCAACCCAACCAGAGTGCTATAGCAGATGTTTTAGCAACAAAGTTGAGATCTGAAAAGTTGTTACCACAAAATTTGTTACTAAAAGTTACCAAAAATTGTTACTATAATTAACCTTGGAAACTGCTCTTTCACCTTACTTTAGGTAATACCATAAAATATAAATACAAAGATGCCTCGTTATACAAAATTAAACTCTGACTGACATTTAAATAAAGAAAGAACCCTATTTAATTCTTTTGTGGGGAAAAGAAAGCCTATCTTCAGACCAATTAAGCACTGAAACTAAAGCACTGACTCTATAAAACTGCCAGAAAAGTTAGACACTCCAGTTTTTTAAAAACAAAATAAAGGAAGAGAATTATTTTCTTTTTCTACTACCTCTTTTTCTATAAATGAACAGAATAAAGATGATTTTTCAGAGATGCTTTCTCTGCTCAATTTTATGGTGACGGATGTAAGGTATCTCCATGTCAGTAAAACACGGCCTAGGAAAAGCAGTATAATTTGAGATATTTCAATGACTATGCCACTGAAGTAAAAGAAGTTTGAAGTGATAATTAAACACTGCATTACATACACTTGTACATTACAGACAAGGACACATTGTGCAACCTTTACTTGCACTGGTGAACAGTTTTAGGAGTAGTCCTATTGACGTCAATGAGACTACTTACGTCGGTAAGAGCCCACTAACGTGAAAAATTGTGCAACGAAGGCCCAAACACAATTCATTCCACACGTTGTTTCAAGCTTTGCTCCTCAACCACAACTTTTTCCCTAATAGTGTTAATATTATTTTGTTAATGTTACCATACAGAAAAATATGTGAGAACATACAAGTTGTTCAACTGTCCACAGCCCAGTATTTCAGCGCAATACCAAATCAGAGGCGCACAAGAACCCATCACCAGCTCAAGCTACAGCAGGTTGCTCAAGGTCCTGTCCCATCAAGTTCTGAGTACCTCCAAGGATGGAGACTCCACACCCTCTAAGCAGCCTGTGCCAGTGTTCAATCACCCGCACAATGGAAAAAGTGTTCCAGCTTGTGCCCACTGCCTTTTCTTCTGTGGCTGAGCACCACTAAGAAGAGCCTGGCTCCATTTATTTTACTGTCCCCTCCATAAGGTACCATACACATGGACAAGATCTCCCCGAGACTGCTTTACTCTACGTCAAGCAGTCCCAGTCCCAATCATAGCCTTTCACCGGACTCGCTGTACTACGTTCATGTCTCTTTTGTACTAAAAAACACAAAACTCCACTCAGCACTCCATACGTGCTTCACCAGGGCTGTGTAGAGGGGCAGGATCACCCATCTCAGCCTGCTGGCAATACTCTTTCTAATGTAGCCTGGGTTACTGGCAACTGCCTTTGCTGTGACGACACACTGCTTGTGCAGATTCAATAGAAAGTAATTACAGGACCCAGTGCTATTGGGACTTCTGCTTCCTAGCAGGTGAAATAAATGGAAGTATCTTCACTGGCTTGGATGTTGGCACCACTGAATAAAAAACAACATACGGGGTTCAGCTGCTTTTCCACAAGCTCCTACTGGCGTGGCAACCCTCTACTTATGCAATCTCATCTGGCAAAACATCCTCCGTCAATACTATTTTAGACAAGAATTCAAATAATCTAAATAATCTATTTGTTACTATTTTAACACTTTCTTGTTGGCAACCACAATAAAACAAAGACACAGCGTTTCAGTTGGGCCCTTAGTTTTTTATTATAAAGCTTAAGCAAATGTCACAGAATTAAATGCTAGTTTCGAAAATTAAAAATGAGCAGCTGCATCTTTTCCCCATTCTCCTCCCCCTCATCATCTCCCCACCCTCTTTTGTTTGTTTTGGAGACAGTGTAACACACTAACATGTGTTCACCTCCAAAAAGCATCCTCATAAAAAATAAAAAAAAGTGGGGAGAGAGAGAGAAGAGCTGGGAAGAGCAGAAGTGAAAAGGAAAACAGGACCGATTGAAACTGAAAACTTGAGTTCACATTGGACTTGGGAAACACCTTAGGAAAACAGAACCAAAACCTTATCAGTCTACATTCCTGAGTTCACAGAATGCATGTTCTGCATTGTGCCTTTGCTATGATGATTTATATAAATTTTTCACAGATGAGGACAATAAAGTACTCAATCAGAAAAAAGAGCCTGGAAGAATCATTTCATCTTTCAGTGTAATTCAGCTTGTAATAACCTGGTTTTATCTAAAGCCTTCCTGAACTTGGCCGTTGGCTACATTCAGAAAACACTTTAAAACTATAAAGACGTCCAGATAAGAGAGACACTCTAATACAGGAAATTAAGGCACATTTACACATGCCAGGTCATAAATTTTCACTCTAGTGTGTTACAGTCCTGGGGGCTAAGATTTTGATTTCTCTCCATCATGCTGACTGAACGAAACAGCTCCTATGAAATGGTAATAGGCCCATTAAAATACTGTATCATGACAAAAGAAAAATTCTAAAGGCATCCCGAAAATAGCACATAAACAGACTGATCCACTGTCAAAACTATCAAGTTAAAAGCTGTATCATAGCATATCTAATAGGAAAAGTAAGCTAAAGAACTTCAAAAATTTCAAATCAGACAAAATAAAGAGATTTAACATACAGGTGGTTTTCAACATTTTTAAAACTCCTTCAGATTCACTCCAGAAAAGACTCCAGGACTGAAACTTCTGTAGGCTGGAGAATATAAACTTTAATACAATTTAACTGACAGTGACATGAACAATCTGAACTAAAAAAGAGTGTACCCAAGATACCTACAAAGAGACTTTGTGTTGTACTGCAATGCACCAGGAGGTCTCTCAAAATGGCACCAGGAGGTCTCTCAAGGATATTGTGCCAATGATAAAAGCAGTCATAAATGACAGCACATTACTGTTTCTCCTTTAGCATCACTGTCACAGTATTGGCTATTGGCTTAGTAATTTTATACAGCACAGTCTGGAGGACTTAATAGTGCTGCCACTTTGTTCACATTACTTCATGAGCTATGAACATACCCGATCGTCAAACTCATCTGAGTCCCCTGGCATGTCTTTCCAGCAAATCCTGTAATTCTTATGTTCAAATGTCAATGACACACATACTGTAACTTCACTGCAAGATATCTAACCATAGTAAGGCCAGTAAACACAACATATTTTCATAATTAAGTGTGCTTCGTATGAGAGCAGCTGAGGAATCTTAATCCCTATGTATTTTTAAGGGGGGGTGGAGGGTGGGTGAGGCAGAGTGTAGTGAAGGGAGCAAAGAAAGAAGCAAGCAAAGGACTAATGAAAAAATCCATCGACTCCAAGGTTTTAGGCATGATTATCTTCTCTTGTAATAGGCAGGCTCAAGAAATACTGGTTATATTACCAGCAGAAAAAGGTCACACAGCTCCATGATCACTCTTTCAATATACATAAATGGGCAGAGTGAATCTGGGAGAAAGCACAAAGAGAAGACAGAAGCAAACTTGAGGGGCATGAAGACGAACACAGGTCAGAAAGAGTACAAAGACTGTATTCAGGCAGTAAGGGAATGAAGCTTCTGTGTGCGTAGGTATCACACAGAATTGGAATAAGGAAGCAAAATAGTTCAAAACTAAGCGGGGGGGGAAGGGGGGGAAACCACAACAAAAAAACCTACAAAACAAAATGAACAAAAAATATTAAGTTAGCAGCTTTTGCCACAATCCAGTTCCCCTGTCTAACTGCACGATCCCTTATGTCATCACAAAAGGTGAGCACTATGAGGGTCAGAATAGGCAGTTCAGGTTGAAGGAAGGTAGAATATCTTAATACAGCAGTATTATTAATCTCTGCTGATTTACAGTGATTGTGAATTACAGTCCAAAACCCTGGAAGAATGAAAGCACACCAAGAGGCCATATATCTATAATTTACAAGTATGTAACATTCAGAAAAGCTCAAGTAACACATTTTTTTGATTCAATAAACAAATAACTTGCACCACAACTCTTCGACAGAGTATGCATCTATTTTACGAAGACACTACAAAAAATGTCAAAAATTACTAGATGTTTCCTGCACACAGACATGGGCTGTTCAGCCTTTCTAGACCAAAAAAACCCAAGCAGATGCAGGATAAAAAGGGCTTTCTGAAAATTTGCTCATAGTTAATTTAGTCTATGTAGTCTATTCTACGAAGTTTCTCTGAAACCTTTTAATATAACCACCCAGTAGCAGGAACACCTGCAGGGAAGGTAGAATGTGTAGTATCGTTACCCTCCACAGCCAAAGCTATTTGAACCAACAGCTTGTAGAACCCTGCAGACTGCCTAAACCAGCACACACAGAGGAGCCCTAGTTGGAGCAAAGGAAGAAGATAAGTTCCTGAAGCAGGCTGCAGTCCTTCCAGACACTGAGAAGTGACAAAGCCAGAAGCAGAGTAAGCAATAGTATTCCAGCACAGGGACCACAGCATATGGCTGGCAGCTGGAGGCACCCCCTGGCCCTGGTTTGTTCTCCTAAAGCTATTTCTGGTCCCCATTCAGTGACTTTTTCACTGTACAATACTCACAAAAGGTAGCAATTCAGGGTTTCTTTGCTTTGTTTCAAGTCAGTCTCCCAGAACAACTCACATCCATGCTGCATGCACACACAGTTTTTATTGAGCCTTTATTTTAAACATGTACCAGGAAGTGCTACTAGACTGCTGTATCACAGGACTATGCTTTCCACTTCCCTAAAAGAAATCTAATGCCCACACTGGGAAGATGTCCTGCAGTTACAATCATAAACACTGCAAATCCAGAGATAAAAATACTACTACTCTGTTTTCAGGACCTAGTGCTCCCCTTTACCACCCTCCCCAACACACCCTAAAAAGAGAAACTCAAACTTTTCACTGTTGGAGGCCACTATTTCAGAAAGTTACTGTATAAACATCTAGTGTCCAACCATTCCACACACATGCTAGAACTGAGCTTTACTGAAATTGATAGAAATCTACCAAAGGAATAACTTCCCCCTATCATTAAGGATACATAGTTATGCTTGCCAAAATAAGACAGCATTTAATAATTTTATAGATTCTTCTGCTTACCCATATAAAAATGCACAGAGCTTATTTCAGCTGCACTACTGGTAAACAACCAACCAATGTCATGGTGCCTTGATGCTGAAAGCTTTTTTCTGCTTCAGAACAACAATACTGAGGTTAAGAGAAGTATCTTCTCTGTTTAATGACTGGCTTATTAAGAAGCAGCAAATCAAAAAATACAGATTGCATCTGAAGACAGAAAAACATGCTGCAGAGGCCTGTATACTCTTCAATGTCACTCCTTTTTAAGTACCATGATTCCTGTCGTATGCAATAACTAGAAAGTTTTGTCCTCCTACTTTTCCTATAATTTTACCCTATCAGACTGTAAAAAACACTTGGTAAACTTGGTTTCTAGGGCTCAAAACCACTACCTTCTTATTTCAAAATAAAGCATAGACCTCTCTTAAAAAACTGAAATACAGCTTTGCTATGTTTGCCTAAAATGGTTTATTTAAATATCACCTTGTTGTACTACAAATATTAACTAATTAAACCCAAAGAAATTAAAAAATATCAATTTTATGATCATATAAAAGAAGCAGAGGTTAAATGATTCCTGCACTTCGTTTTCCTGTAAGTTTGAAGGAGTCCAAAGAACTCCTACTTCATTATGTGAAATAAACTCATATGGCTTTAAAAGCTTTTAAGATTCCTGACACTTAGAGATGAACTCAGACCAGTATTTTAGTCTTAATGTTATAGCTACATACTCATATCAAGCAAGAAATATTTCAACATCGATGTCACTTATCGGAAACCTTATATATTATTTACAACTCCTAAGACAACATCTAACAGTATTTATATTCCTGTATACAATGACTTTGCTCTACATACCTGGCATAAACCTTTTCAAATGAGATTGTGTCAGGTCCCTTTAATCATTTGAAGTACTGCCTGTCTTTCATATTTCCAAACAAATAGTTTGCACAGCTAAAATACTGGCTGCTCGTAACCAGCCGTCTGGTTTACAAAGTTACAACATAGCCCGCCCCAAGCCAGAAATGGTAGGTGCTGACTTTGGTCTTGAGGGTAGAATAAGTTCTCGACAAAATTCATTCCCTCACTTTGATGTGAAAAGCACCAGTAATAGCACTTGGCATGGTTAGATTAATTTTCATTCTTTGTTCTTACTTTGCTTTGCTGTCAAGTATACCAGGGAGACTGAGTCCAGGCTTCACCAATCTCCCACCCTAGTTAACTCACTTCCTTTAAGAAAAAAATGTCATGGAAGATAACCACTTCTTTCGGTCATTTTCTTCTGATTTCCACATTACTGTACATCTATCCTGAGGGCTCAACACCAGTCAAATGATCAGTACAGACATCAGTTCTTAGTATGACAAGGAGCTGCACAGAAAGATATATCTCACACATAAGAGGAATGCAGTTTTTTAAATGGTAAGGGGCCTGATGTTTCTGATCCTAGCATTTTAAGCCCTTCATCTAAGTAATCTTATTTTCACAAGTGCAATTTTCACAAGTCCCATTAACTTTCACTTAACTCAGTGGAGTTAACTGTAATGTTGTCATGTCCTGAATGCACAGCCTATCTACTTTTTCATTATTACTTATCCAAAACCAGTGTAACTAGAATATTCAAAGTTCAGTGACCTTTCAGATCACCTTTAAACTCTGAGAGCAGCCACAAGTTTTGACACTTTCCAGTTCACCCCAAATATGTACCTAGCAAAATCAATGCAGTCTGAAATACAGCAACGATTCTACAAATGTTTCTAAAACCATATTGTATTAAATAGAGATACAGTACAAATCCGTTTTTTGTTTCTGAGTTTGTGAATTCACTTGTAAATACTATTGAATATTACATATGCAGAAGGTTATACATTCTCAATGAAAGATCCTCTCCTACAAGGTAAAGGAATATTAATCAGAACTTCACACTAAAGGGAAATCTGTTTCTGGAAAGAATACATTGTTCCCACAGATGTCACATCTACAAGAAAGTATCCCGACGCTTTCAGCAAACAGAATAGAGTGACAACTGAGGGATTTAATTTGGGATTTAAGAACAGTAACGGAAAACAAGCCAAATTTGCAGAGACTATACCCTCATATATAGATGGCAGATGCTTTAATACACTTGTTAAAGGAGATATAGCTCTGTAGAAGCCTAAGCAGCATTTATTTCTATGACAATTATTCAACCTGCTTCAGTTTTTTTGTATATCCTACTGCTTAATGGAAATAACCAACTGTATGTATTTAGATAATTCATACCAAGCTATAATAAAGTGTTGTAATAACATTCTGGCTTTCACACGATAGAAGGAAAACTGTCAGCTTAAATTAATATAAATCATGGGTGTCCAAAAGGTTTCTTTTTAATGTGCAGGCAGTGCAAAACAACAGCTAGAGACAAAACAACTGTCGCATCACTGCTTCCCTCTAATCCACACATTTCATTCCTTCAGTCCATAAAGACTGAGTTTGCTGCCTTTTACTGCAGCCCCATAACTTCTTTTAAAGTGAAACCTCTTATTATCCCTTCTTTTTGTTTTAATGTAGTTTTTTCAGTACTATTAAAGGAAGAAAGAGTGTATTTTGCCACCTATAAGAAAAAAAAAAACAAACACACAAAAGCAAAACCAGTCAGCACAGGACAGCACATTCAGCTGCTGCAACTTAGCCTAAGCTCTCTGTAGAACACTAACCATCCGAAAACATCATCCATCTTGCTGAACTGGTGAATTCTACTTGGAACAGTTGCTTCATAAGCACTAGTGGCCTATCTACTATGTCCACCAAGTTCATATGCAAAAACATCTGTTCTCTACAAAAGCTCATGCTTTATATTTACATCCACCAGACCAGAAGCAATACCGCACCACAAATGCACACTACAGTATCCCTTACATCAGGTTCCTTCGATGCACCTTTATTCACACCTAATTTTTTTTCTGCTCATACATCTGCCATTCCCCATGCACTGTATTAAATGCATACATTTCTCAGTAAGTCCGAATGCTGTGGTTATATTCTGCCATGATGCTAGTTAGTAAGTTTCTTATCACCTCCCCCTCCATCACAATCTTTTCCCAGCACAGACTTCCCACAGCCACTGTCAGGGTGACAATTTTAAACTGACATGCTGGTTCGCACACTTTCCATAGTCGAATTCTCTCATTTTCTGAAATTCAAATATTCACCCCATCTCTTTGTCTGCTCATTTCACTGCTTCTGTCTTGGTTCCTTCTCTGTCTTCAACTTGCATTTTTCTACAACTTGGGACAGAGATATTGAACTTGCAGTTGTCTTTAGTCTACATACAGGTGAAGAATATTTTGTGCCTCCTGTAAGCAATAGGTTCCTACTTGAGGTAACATTAAAGTAAATACAGCCCGAATTCTTGCCCTCTCCTAGTTTATAAATGCCTTCTAATGGATTTTGGAAGACACTTTTATAAAGAACAGAAAGCAAAAGCAAACTTAACTGCTCAATTACATTAATTTAACAACAGCATAGTGTTCACATACCAAATTCGTTTTTGGAAGAAGTAAAGCTGCAAAAGAAGTTCAAACTATTTTTCTCTGAAAGAAAAAACAGGAGGATTTCTAAAATCTCATAAATCTTGCATTTTCCTATCAGCTGCCAAGATTCAAGAGAGAAACTAAAGGGGCTAAAATGCAGGTCACGCACCTTTTTTTGTTTGTTTTTGGTAATTAGCGAAAATATACAGTCAAAATTTTAATTTTCACTACTAAAAAGCTTCCTAATTTAAATCCTTAATTTTATAGATTCAAATTACGCAACGGATGTGATAAAAAAAGGATGCAATTACACCACAAACAGCACAGAAACAGAACATGGAAGAACTTCTAAGTCACCCTCTCTGCTCTGAAACAAGAATAAATAAGTAAATAAGAATAAATAAGAAAAAATAAGTACTTATTAAGTGCATCCCTTCTCAGACATCATTTGAAAGCTGTTCCTAAAAGTCTATGGTAGCAAGCATTCCAGTTTATATTGGTTTACTATCAATGTATTTCTTACTCCTTAGTCAGCATTTCCCTGACATTTTCTCTTGTGATACCATGACCTCCTATGAAAAACAACTGTCCTGCTTCATATACCAAGTTCTCTCAAACTGGCTACTATATTCTATATTGCCTCCTTCAATCCACTTTCTTCTTTCTAGATGGATCAGAATTCATTAAGTTTTCTAAACCTCTTATTTTCTGTTGCTTTCCCTTGGATTCCAACTCATTTGTACACCCAGAGCTTGGTCTTCCAACATACACCTTACTTTGGCTACAGCCCCACCAGTGGTGAACAGAGTGGGATTAGGTGGGGTTTTTTCGAATTCCACTTCTAATGTTTCTGTTAATAAAAATTCTGCCACACTTTCTTACTGAATCTTCTTACTTTCATACTGAATCTCACTGATTAAAGTTGCTTTTTTTCAGAAGAAAATTATTTTCTTAAGTAATATAAGCAATACAAAAATCATTACAGCAAAAGCAGAAGATACAGAGCCTGGTGCTTTCCTTTAAGACAATGAGATCATAATGCTTACAATCATGAAATCCATTTCAGCCTCCAAATCGCTAAAGGACCAAAATTAGATAATTATATTAAAACAAAATCATCTCTTCATGTTATTATTAAAATGATGCTAACGATAAAATGAGAATTTAAGTTATTTTGTATTTTATAAATATTAACATTTAGTGAGTACAAAGTATTTAGAGACCACTGAGGACTTGTGATATGTTTTTGATTCAAAATAATAATTGTTGTTATTTCCAAAATTATCTAGGGATGCTCATTCTTGAATCTCCAGGGTGAAACATCATCCTGCCAAAGGTGGATGGAGAAATTTGGCTTCTATTAATTACAGTACCTATCTGTACTTCCTCTTGCAAAGTTTAGGCAAAAGAAAAGATGTGAGAGAAAGTGGCTTTCTAAATGTGACAATTTTGAGAACATATGGATATGGGTACAATATCTGGATTTCTATTTTAATTTTGTTGGCAATAGCTAGCCCAATGGTAGCCTTTTAAATCATGCTTCATAATATATTCTCTTTAATAGGACTGAGTCTATAATCAATACAGCCTCTTAAAACCAGAAGCATCAGAGGACTATTCATTAGGGACTGTAGTAATAGGACAAGGAGTAATGGGTTCAAACTTAAACAGGGGAAGTTTAGATTGGCTATAAGAAAGAAGTTCTTTACTGTAAGGGTGGTGAAGCACTGGAATGGTTTGCCCAGGGAAGTTGTGAATGCCCTATTCCTGGTGGTGTTGAAGGCCAGTGTTGTGGTTTAAGCTTAGTCATAAATTAGAAAACCACGTAGCCTGCTCGTTTTCCACCCCCCCCCCCCAACCTGTTCTCCCCGCTCCCGGAGGGATGGGGAGGAGAATCAAAAGAATGTAACTCCCACAGGTTGAGACAAGAACAGTCCAGTAACTAAGGTATAACACAAACCACTGCTGCTACCAC
>WYDI02002720.1:0-17090 GCA_009867235.2 Psittacus erithacus
TTTGAGAGCCAATAAATCAGCATTGTGATGAGTGACTATTAATCCGAAACAATGAATGCTTATCACAAATACAATTAAACACACTTTGGTCTGATCTGTCGTTATCTCAACCCTTCGAGCCCCACGTTGGGCGCCAAAAAGAACTGTCATGGTTTAAGCTTAGTCGTAAATTAGAAAAGCATGTAACCAGCTTGTTCCACCCATGCCACCCCCCCTCCCAGAGGGATGGGGAGGAGAATGGAAAGAATGTAACTCCCACGGGTTGAGATAAGAACAGTCCAGTAATTAAGGTATAACACAAACCACTGCTACTACCACCAATAATAACAATGATAAGGGAAATAACAAGGGAAGAGAATATAATCACCACTCGCCTATCCAGCAGAGAGAGCTAGCTCTTCCGGGTATCTCCCAGTTCACATCCTGGACATGACGTGCTATGGTATGGAATACCTCTTTGGCCAGCTTGGGTCAGGTGTCCTGCCTCTGCTTCCTCCCAGCTTCCCCTCCTCCCAGGGCAGAGTATGAGGCTCAGAAAGTCCTTGATCAATTGTAAACATTCTAAGCAGCAGCTACAAACATCGGTATTATCAGTACTGTTCCCAGACTGATAGTTAGAAACACAGCGTTGCACCAGCTACTAAGAAGGAGAAAAAATTACTGCTACTGCTGAACCCAGGACAATGGGGTTTTTTATGAAAGGTCAATCATTCTGAGATATTCAATGATTTTAGTGACTGTGTAGGAGATATTACTGATTATACTTTGGGATAATATTTGTGAGTTTTGCATTGTATCTATTTATTCAGTGTCTTACAGATGCTTTAAAGCCAATTATGAGAGTTAATACCAAAAAGGTGAACAATCTCATTGCTTACCTCCTGTGTATAGGTTTTCTTTCACTTTTATAAATAAGGATTTATGCAAAGTCACCAAGACAGCTATTGCTTCCATTGTGGGGTTTATTATGTCCAAAATGAGAAGACAAGTCATTAAGCTCTCATAGAAAGATTAATGTACATAAAGATCACTGCATTGTGATTTTCTGGTTACATGGTTCAATACAATGATAGTTTAAGGAGGTAAAAGCCAATTTTAGCACTGTCATTATAGAACACCGTATATCGTCAATAGGCAGTTATAAATACTATCTCCAACAAGAGTTACTTCTCCATAAAGGGGTCTTTCTGTCATGTACCAACGGGATCAGTAATACATGAAAATGATTTGTGAAGACTGGGTTTAGGATTTATCTTTCATATTACCTAAAAATATCTTTCAATTATATCTTTAAATCTAAAAGTGCCTTAACGAGGCAAACATTTTCTTGAAGGCTCTTTTCGTGTCCATGTACACTCTCTTTTAACAGACAAATTTTCAGAAATAAGATATCAAATGAATCTTTTCTTAAGGGTGGACTGCTGGGTACTTTGCTCCATCGTTAATCCAAAATACATCTTGTGCCTTGCACTGAAGATGCCCTCTCTGGCATTTTATGTGAAAGATTATGTGTTCTCATTGCAAACCAGAAATACAATGTTTAGAATTTCCCCATTTTATAATGAGAGCAAAAAGGAGGAAATAAAATATCTTCACCCAGGTTTTACACCTGACCTGGTATCAAGAGCTGTCAAAACACTGATCTGTTCTGTAAGACAGGTAGGGAGTTCATTTGGGCATAGGTTTTGGCAGTCAGAAAAATTGATATTACACAGTGAAGAATCGTTTTTTTTGCCCAATGGGAAAGATTTAATTAACTCCAGCACTGTCCACCACACCCTGTAGCCAAGACATACCTGAGACATCCCAAAGAGCGACAAAGGGCCTGTGGCTAGGGAATTGCAGTATTTTTGAGTATCACCACTCTCTAGTACATTGTATTTACTGGGCTTAAAAGTACATGTTTCAAATGTTGTAAGTGCTCCTGAGAAAATGAGTCAAATATTGCCTTTTGTTATAGTCTGTATTAGAAAAAGACCCATGCTTCAGATTTTAGATATGAAAATAGGTATATTTTTTGTGGTGAAGAACTTAGCTTCTCTGAAGGACACAAGCAGTAGCTGATCAGAAAGGTATATGCACTGCAAGAAAAGCTAACTTGTGCAGGATGGTAGAGAAGCATTTAGAAAAGATCCTTGGACATGATGAAGAAAAAAATATGAGATTCATAAACTCCAAGAGAGTTTTTCTGTGCAATAATTTTTCTCCAGAAGCTGAGGAAAAGTTTTGATAGAACATACACACACAAGGTCCTAAAGATATAACAAGAGAGAATACATCAGCCAGGAGGGCTGAAAAAGTCAAGTTACTGAGGAGAAGATATGGACAGACACTTTATCTCTTTCCTTCTGGATTCCCATCCTGCAGCTAGTAATGTATCTTATCTTCAAGTCTTAATTTAATCCTAATTCATATATCCAATAAGAAGCATAGCTAAAATTACTCTAAGCTCATAAAGTTAGGGAAACCAAAGTCCATTCAAATCTTTTCTTCCACCACTGACTATAGAAATACATTTGTATACATAATTCAGTTGCTACAATTAGGTAGTTAGACAAAAAAAATCAAATCCATCTGTTCTGGAACTGCACAAAGAAGTTAGACATTTTAGTGTTTTTTTGAAAAGAGTCCTGGTGTCTTGATGAGACATATTTGACCTATGGTGAATTTATTTATTGGCTTCCATAAGAGTGTGCCACAGCTAATTCAGTCATCAGAAAGTAATTTATCAGTAGTCCACCAGTATCCAATGGTCTAGGATGATGGAGTTATAATTAAATATTAAAAATTATCAGAGAAAAGCTTTATTTAATAAAACTTTCCTATGCAGTAGACTAAGATGCATGAATTAATAGATTCCAAGTCTAGGGAGGGCTATTATGATAATCTCATCTGACTTGGTAGATAACACTGGCTAAAGAGCATCAAAATTCTTGTATTTAGTCAGTAATTGTTTTGACTACAGGAGTTCTTTAAAAGAGATATTATATACTTATATAAAAAGTTCTATAGTGGAAAATCTATTACATCTTTTAGTGAGTTGTTGCAGTAGTTAATTATGGTCATTCCTAAGAAGGTGTGCCAAAGTGATTTTGTCAAAATTCAGCTTCCAACTACTGGATTGTTTCATGCCTTTGTCTTCTAAATTAAAGTGTTGTCTGCTATCAAATAGGTCTGTCTCATGTAAATACTTGATTAAGTCACTTCTTAAACAACTGAAGAGATGTTTTAAATGGCAATTTTAAAGTAAATGAGTAAAAAACTGTCAGTTTTATGCAAATTCTTGCTTTTGATATTTTTACATTGTTTCAAACTAGAAAAGTTAAACATGTCATCAAATACATGTACGTTTATTCACCAATATTAATTCAAAAGTGAACTGAACTTTGTTATAACTTTTCTATGTAATATGCTCTTTTCTTCTTCCATATAAAGCCTGTAACTGTTTTTTAAAAGTATATAAAGTATTATACAGCAAAGAATAAGCAGTTAATGTCTTAAATTCATTTTTCTACACTCATTTAAAACTCTTTACTTTTTATATTTTCAATAAAATGATGCTCTTATGTGTCAGAACTTTAAGACCATATTATTACAAAGAATAAATTTTCTAAGTATGAAAGCTACATTGGATCTTTCAAGTGTTCCACATTGTGTTTACTATGAAGAGATAATGATTTTAGAAGTAGAGTTCATTGTGTTATTGGAAATATTTGAAAGACTTAGAAAAAAGTATTTTTTGCAAAACGTTGCTTGTCAGTTTAATAATGTCTAATATGTGCTAAAAATTAAGTTATTAAGAAAGTTATTGAAGGCCTAAATTAATTCTTCTGGGCTCTTAAGATATACTGAGCTTGGTAACTGTTCATCACTAAATATTCTGCAGAAGTGCTTATAGTGTATAATGAATAACACTCAGGAGTGATAGCACAGCATCATCCTTATTCCTTCAGAGCAAGTTTTTCTCGATTCATTCATCATTTTTTCTAGCTTTTTATGGTTACTTCATAAAATCAGCCACAATCTATATTCAACAAAAAGGTTATAAAAAATAGAAATGTCTTCAATGTTACATTTGTTTCATAAGTATCACAGGTCTATGAATATGGAGTACATTATTTTATCATATAGAGCATAGAAACATCCAAAAGGGACCAAGATCTGTCAAGTAAAATAGAAAATCAAAATATCTGTCCCCAAGGTAGGAAACTCATTCAGAAATACTGATTCTTGTTTGGGTTTTTCACTTCTGGCATTTCAGTAGCCCGTGTTATCTAAAGTCAGCGCTTTAGTTTTGGGGAAGTATTAGGTTTTTAACAAATCTGTTTAACATGAGTTCTGAAGTTTGTTTTCCAGTAACATTATTAGCCTGTTTCACTTTTTGATTGTTTTGATATTGTCTAAACATAAGGGAAGCAGACTAACAGAATCATGGATTATGTCTCTTAGATATTTATATTGGCAAATGGCTTCTAAACCTTTCTTAAATCAAGGAGAATTTTAAGGTAAATGAGGTAAATTTACTGTCTTAGGCCCAGATACTAAATCAATAAAAATAGCAGAGAAAATTTCTTATTGAAAGCATAAAGAAATGGTGCTGGCAAACAATAACAAATATTAAATTTTTTATACACTAGAAGAGTAGAGAGTGAATTAAGATAAAGTGAAAGGATCTAAATGCTCAAAGGCAAAGAAACATAAATGTCAAAGTTATAGTTTGTCTTGCAGCTGTAGAGTAGCCTAACAGTAACTGAAAAAGATCATTAATTTTCATGCAATTAAATATAATTAATAAGACACCCCAGGAGAGTGTGTTCCTGAGAGATAATGTCAGCCCTTGTGCATGACCTACCATGTGATGTTATCTCAGCATGGCTCAAATTCCATATTCCTTCTGAGCTAATAAAATTAAGTTTTCCTTCTAAAGACTACTCTGGTAACTTTCGTTATTGACTTTCACCACATGGTCCGCAACATTAGTAACACGATCAGCATTAATATGAAAAAGAACGCATATAAAAAACTGATTACAGACTAATTTAGCAGCAGAAGTAGAAGACATAGCAGTCAAACCATGGACAGTGTATGTCATGCACTAGCGGAGCCCTGAAGAAACATCTGAAAATCAAGAAAAAAACAAAAAGAAGGCTTAGTAAGCCAGTGAGCAAGACTGTAAGACGCATCTACCACAGTTAATCAAAGATCAAAGCAAGCATCACCTGAAACTATATATAGGACTACATAATTATACATTAACAAAATTCAAAATCTCAGTGAGAACTCCAGGCTTACAGATAGCATGTTGCAGATGATGTTCTTCAGAGCCCCCTGTAGTTAAAAGTAACTTACATTCTACCTTACAGATGCAAAGGATATACAGAAATGGATGGAGCTTGCAAAGTAAGAGCTGGATGCTGGTTTGAGTGTTAAGGAAAGGATGGAAGAAAAGGGAAAATGGTGGTAGGAACTGCTAAGATGACAAAGAGAGGTCCTTTGGGCACCTCTGTGTATTTGCTGCAGTACTGCAAGGGACGTGAAAGCTGGCAAAGCAGGCAAGGTATTATGGAGACGATTGCTGTTTCACTGGTAAGTTGCAAAATGATGTTTGTCTTTCTGGAGCAACAAATCTGATCAATGAACTGTCATTCAAGAAGTTCAGTAACATTTATTTGAGTGACTCTGAGGCGACCTCACTAAAACAGAACTTCAGAAGGATTACAAAGGTTGGGCCTCAGGCCTAACACTGTGGAGCTCATTAAGCAGTTGTGCTGTTTAGTGATGAAGCTGTGAAACAATGTTATGTGGATGATACCCCTAGCAATCAAACATTTGGTGATACAGGGATGAGGGATTACATTGCTTCTGATATCACACTGAAAATGCTTAAAAATTACCTAAATTTGTGATATTCCCCACCAGTAATAAAACCAGCTGAAAACAACGTAATTTTTGTGACAAATTGCTTTATCTAAATACACGTTCCAAATCTGATCAATTGTTAGAATGTGAAAAAATCTTCTCTTCCTGTACCTGAAATTCAGAAAGAATTCAGAGTCAAACTTTGTCTTTCAAGGATCTGTAGTACTTGTGAATCTTTTTCACTGATATATTTGATTGTAATGACATTCACCTTCAGAGTTTATATGGTTATGTTTCATGTTTTCGTATCATTAACGTATCTTTGTCTTATTATGTGTGGCCTACCCAAAGGATTTCCTGTGAAACACTTCATTCCAGCAAACTACAAAATAAACCTCTTACAGAGGTTTTTGAACAAGTTTGAAGAGGGTACATAGCTGGGAAGCAGATCATGTTAATGTTGGAGAAACTCAGTGTAACTGGATTTATTATGATGTTAGTTATATGGATGTGCTTACAGCCCTAGGCATAGGAATCTCTTATTACATATATATGTAAAAAATAAAATCATTTTTTCTAGTTTAAAAATTCAAAATTCATTAACTACAACAAGGGATTTAGATCTGCTTTTAACTAAGTCTCTGCTTTCTTCTCATTGTAAAGAAAACATTGGAAAGAATCAAATTCCCTGTATCTAGAGATATCATACACTGAAGATTCTCTTTTTGGTAACAAAAGAGGTAACCAGATGTCCCAGTTTTTCTAGCAGAGATGTAGTGTCCCTATTTTCTTTCTTTTTATATGAGTCATTCTAACCCAGGTTTCAAATCCTATCAAACATCACAGAAATGGCAACTCAGTCATTCTTCCAAACTGCAAGAAAATTAATTTTCCTGAAAGAGGCAACTTTGGGTTTCCAAGTCTTTATAACAGTTTTTCAGTTTCTTACAAATTAAATCTGTTGGGTTAAAAACATCAACCAAAAAATACAAGGAAAGCTTGAAAAAGCAAATTAAATTAGATCTCTTCTACAGCCTCCACTGCATATGTCCGTTCAGGCTGTCTGCCAAGAGTATTTGAATATAATAGTCATCCATCCATAGACCCATAACTGGTATATGCAATTACATAATGCTTATAATGACTCTGTTGCTTAACTAATCCCTGTAGTTTATGGCGGTGGAAAGAAGGTGTTCCCTATTGACACCTGGTATTGAACAAGAAGGCTGGTGCAGAGCTGTTTTGAAACTCCAGATAAGCAAAGGTGAGGAAGATATCTGACTTCTAACGGCACCAAGAAGAAATGAGGGATCATATGAATGGGAATCAAGAGAAAAGACTGAAAAGGCCAGGTCCTGTTTGTGTACCTAATATTTGAAAATGTTACCTTTCCATTAAAAGTCAGGCTTATAGTTAAACAAATGTTCTCTCTTGTGCCATGATAAAGCAGCAGCAACTGACATGCTTGCAAGAAAAGTGGCTGATTGGGTGCCAGTAAATATGACCAGATGAGCAGGAAAATGGCCAATGAAGCAAGAGTTTGTTAGAAATCTACTTCCAAAACACACTGGGGCTGGGAGACTAGAATGTGGTGATTACTCACTATTATTACTTTCCCAAGTATAAGCTATACCATCTACTTTGACATCCATCCTGATTTTTCAAAGTTATTTGGGGTAAGGACTGATTATTACCCTTTGGAGGACAAAGGGGCAGGGACAATATACTCACCCCTTGTGAGGGGAATTATTACTTGCCTAGATACACACAGTTTTATTTCATTTCTACAGGGTTCTAAATAGGAGCTCAACATATTGTTTGTGAAACATTAGATAATCTCTAGCCTTTTAAACTCTTTTCTTTGAAAGATTAAATTTATATATTTCAGCCCTTATCCTCAGATCACAGTGTATGCACAGCTCAAGTAAGACTTTTAGCAGCAGAAGCTGAATGTTTTATTTCAATTATTAACACAGTTTCAGGAATTCCACGTCCTCATTTAATTTTTCTAGAGCTAAATAAAATTTGAATGTAAAGCCATTAATGACAATAGTACATTTTTATACCATGACTGTAGGAAGACTTTCTGCTGAGGAAAAGGGTCAAAGCAAAAATCGGCATCTGATCTGTTTGCTTATCTCTTCAACACAACTCATTCCTCTTCTATAAAACTAAATTACTATTTCATGAAGTAGTATGCTGATAAAAAAGAGATCTTGGAAAGGTAAGAATGATGTGCATGTTACATCTAAGAGATAAACATTCAAAGAAGATTCAAACACAAGTCTATCTGCCTGAATCTTGGCTGGCCACCAGCTGTCAGGGATGAATAATACCTGCTCTTACCACCTAAAAGGAGGTGGCATGTCACATCATCTCCCCACTTCCCAAGTGACCAGATGTCTCCTTATGGCTGAAAAGCTACATAAGGCTCTGTGGCTTGGTGAACTTGGAAGCAAGGGCAAGATTTACTACTTTGGTTTTAAGCAGACTACCACTGCTTTCCCCTTAGGGACGTACAAAAATAATGAGAGATTTGGGGGGTTGTATATTCCAAAGAAAATGCCAGTTGCTGATACATGCCTTTGCCTCTATATGTCAGGAGGTTTGCTTGCTTTTAAAGTTTTCAGAATTACAGCTTTTAGCCCAATACGAGAAGCACATTGTTTCTTAAAAACAAAAGATGTTCCAGAAAGTGACACTTCAGTTACATCTCAAACTCTCTCACCCTGAGAGAGACTGAATCTCTCATATCAAGTAACACACTATAGTGACTTCCCTAGCCTAAATGGGTTACTCTTCACTTTGTCCAGGACCAAACACCTATTTGTGCTTACACTTATTTATAAAAGTAAATGGATCTCTTCCTTAAGCTTCTTCTAGGACAGCATGATATTTCCAGAAGGAAGAGAGCGCTAGGCTCTTGATCTACCCCCTGAAAGCTAATCAAAGTCTCTTTCTCAGTGGCCACAGCCCCCAGTACTCACAATATGCTTCCACAGCTGGGCAATTGGCAAGATGAAACCAATGTCTGTTGGGCAAACAGGTATCTCAGGATTTACCTGTCCTTCTCCATCTGTCTCTACTCACCAGCTGCGCTTAAGCCTCTCAGGCAGGAATAAAAGAATTGGATGCATATAAAGTATCTCTTCAGTGCGACCAATGCAGATAGTAGTGTTGGAGTTCTCTAGGAGACAGAGAAAGAAGGCAGATGCACCAAGTCAGCTATTCTCCATCAACGCCCCTGTGCATGGAAAGAGTGGAAATGCACCTTGGATCCAGAAGAAGGAAAAACTACAGAGTTCATACCCTGGGTCCCTCCTTGGCTCCCACAAAACTGTATCAGGAGCCAAAGGGATGTGAGAACTATAATTCTCTCTTTCAGGTTCCTGTAAAGCCCTGTAGAACTGTATTTCAGAGTCTGTGGCACAGACAGACTGACAAACACCAGGCCTGCTATTTATTACATCAGCTACTAAATGGGCTCAAATGCACATTTCCTTCAATATGTCTTTCTCTCAACCTCAGATACAGAGATGCTGCAAAGTTCAGTACATTTAAGATGACTGTAGATAGTGAGGAAGGGTAGAATTTTTCCCAGATGATCACATTCATTTTGCAAAGTAAGTTTATTGTACTTGGCAAAGCAATAAGAAAGCTTGGCTAGCTGGCCGGTCGGCCCTAAGAAAAGGAGGGCAGCATCTGTTTAAGTCTCTGAAGTAACACAATCCATGCATGGCATTAGGTTATGTTGCATCATTTAACACAACATAAACCTCACTCACCTTTTCCTCCCTTCTATTGCTACTTTCTAGCAGTTTATTCTCTGCCTGCAAAAATGCTTAAATGTCTCCTTTAAAATTCCTGCTTTTTTTTTTTTTTCTTCCTTCAACTTCTTCAGGTCCTCTCCTTTTTTTCCTATGCCGCCTTCCTGGGAACCACTGAGCCCACATCCAAGAAGCATTATCTCTCCCTTCTGTGTCCCATTGTAAGACATTTTTTGGGCTTTTTTTTGACAGAAGTGCAGTACAGAACTAAATTGCATTGTTATGCCTGAGACATTGTCATACAGAAAGAAGCACAAGCCATATTTAATCATATTTAATGAAAGATTGCCATCAGGTGTCTAAATGTCTCACTTGCCTGTTTAGTTGAGTTATGGCAAACAATGGTACCCAGAAACTTATCATATGCAACAATTTAACATTTTTGTATTATGTGGACCTACTTTGTGCCTGCTCTGTTGAACTAATTTACAATAATGGGACTGAAAACACCCTAATTCAAATATGAAATAGAAAGAAATTTTTCTTTATTTTTCTTGTTTCATTTAGAAATATTAATAAGCTGATAACCAAGTCTCTTCATTATAATATAATGCTTAGTTGCATGTGAAGCTGTTCTTTCTTCAGTGGGTTACACTCCAGGGTATCACAGGGAGAGATGTATTAGCATGTATTCAGTTTGTATAAAAACCTGAAACTGCAGGGTAATAGAATTGCATTTTTTATACTAGTGCTGCTATTTGAAAACAGAAGGAAAGTGGGAAATTCTAAGCAGTATCTGCTAGAAAAGTCACATCTACATTTGTCCACATGTCTGTCTGCCTGGCTGTACACTTGAGGTATGTCAGCTAAGCAGTTCCTAACACCATTGATTCAGTGCTGAAGGGCCATTAGAAATTGTGCTTGTCCGTGTAGTTACATATCTTCTACCACTTGTTTCTGACACTCCAAATATTTTTTATTTCTTTCACAGCAAGAACCTGTGGTGCTAAACAGTTTTGAGTAGTATAGTACGCATGGCGAACAAAGGCAGAGATAAAATTATGAAAGGGTGAACCAAAAATGACCAACCGCAAGGTTACTGGAGTTAAGCCCATTTGCATATTATATATTTTCAGAACATAGGGAAAGTCTGCATTGAGGAATGCTGCATCCAAAGGTCTACACAGCAGAGTCAGAGCTACACAGATACTGCAGAGGTGTATAGCAGGAATAGTAGCTGCATATGAGAACCAGGCACTTACTGCTCCAGAGTTAATTAGCTTTTCTCTTCAAATAAGCTAATTAGCCTGAGCACAGCCCTAGACCAACACAACCATACTAGTCCTGGAGCTGACTCATTAGTGGGCTTGATATCCTTTTCATTCACTAATGTGGATGCTCACATAGCTCTGAAGAGAAGTATGTCCTGGTAGTTAGGTACTACCTTCTGCACTAATTAGTACCTGAACAATGGGGAACAATTTCAAGAGGAAAAAAAAATCAGTGTCCCAAAGCTTAGTGGCTACAGCATTCATCTAGAAAGAGGGAGAAAAGCAGGTCAAATTCTTGTTTTCAGAAACAAATAGAAGTAACATTCCCTCTGATCCTATGAAAAAGAACTTTTTTCACAGTTAGCAATAATTCTCTCAAAAAATGTCTTTTATAAAACCTGGAATACAGATTTTTGTAGGGTTACTTTTTTTTTGTTTGGGGTATTTTTTTGTTTTGTTTTGTTTTGTTTTGTTTTTTAATTCTTGGTTCTTTCACTAAACCAAAATTCAATTACAAGCAGAGCCCTAATAGCAAATACAGATTATTGACTGCCCTTGAGGCCAACTGCAATGAACTACTACTGCCTGAGGGCTAAAGCCATTCCCAGGATTAGGCAATATTGCCTGAAGCCAATCAAAAGAAGAACTTTAATACCTTTGAGAAATAGTTTACTGCAATTTCCCTCAGGACTCAGTCAGTGATTAATTAACCTTTTAAAATCTTCTGGGTTAATGGAAAGTCTGCACTGGAAAACTCCACAGATAGAAACATGAATTGGGATCATCATCAGGAATGCCAGAATATACATGGTATTGGTAGATGAAACGCTGTTTTCAATGGTTGTTAGGCTGTTGCTTCAGCCTGAGGGCAGTAATATGCTCTGTTTATAGTTGAATGAGCTTATATGAAGTTATCTCAACTACGAAGAAAGGTTTTTGCATGCATAAAATAGCCACTGTTTATCTTATAACTGATAACTCTCTAAAAAAACCTCAGCTCAAATTCTACATGTTTTCATCCAATGTGGTGATAAAAGGATGGGAAATTACAATATAAGAGATATATAGGGTGACAACGAGGAGCCCAAATGAAGAAATGATGATCCATATTTCTACTTACCTCAAACCTTGTGGATATTTGGGTGTTGATGTCAGCTGTGTCCAAGATTAAAAAAAATGTTTCTGCACTGTATTTGATTAATTGCATGCCTAACAAATCCTGGGTTTGTCTGGATAAATAAGGTTTTGGGGTAGGACCAGACTCCAAGCATGTATTGGGAAACTAATTGCACTACTTAATAACACCATCCTTAGAAGATTATCACCTCCACAAGTGCCAAGAATAAGTAAAATAACACAATCCTGCCAGATGCCTACTGTCAGTAGCATGCCTACTGAAGATTTCAGCATCCCTGAGTTATGAAAGTGCTACAAGTTACAAGACTGTATTAAATGCAGATCACTTCTGAATCCCTAAAGCCAGCACTGCAGCAAGACATTTAAATGATGACACAATGAGTTACAGTCTGCCAGCCTGGCACAGATTCAAAGTGGCAGCAGCTGAGGTGTGCTTTAAAAATTGGCTTTTTTAAAATTGGATTCAAAATCAATTAAAATCCCATTAGAAACATAATTGTAGTGATACAAATCATAAAATAATATCTTTTACAATAAACTATAAAACTGAGGAAGCTTACATAATTAATATTATCTATTGCACATATATACCCATACCTTTCAATCATGTACAACCTACATGTCAAGAGAATGCCTTTGAAAAGTAGAGAGTGTAATTTCAATAGGTCAACATATATTGCATAGGATTCAAAGGGTGTTTCTTCAGATAGCTTTGATATCTCTCCCCTCCTGAAAGTTCCAGATCATACATTGCTTTTGCAAATTAAATGCTAACAAATCTAGACTGTAAAACCGTGAGACATATAACATGATGGTAGCAGCCAATTCAGTAAACCAGCCAGTGGCCATCGATCACATTTTCAATCCCTGGATAAGAAAATAATCAGCCAATTTTCTTCTGGAATAAAGTCAGTGCATGTCTTAGGCAATGAAATTATATCTCTTTTTGCTGAGAATCGATGTGCTTTAATTGCTTTTTGACAGCAAAATAAGGGTGCAGGTAAAAAAAATGCCATCATCACTTATGCCAAATAGTAAGATTAATTTTTTAGTTTATTTCATCATTAATTCCATTTTTTCTGAGCTGTCAGCCTTGCTTGGCGTCTTCTAGTAAAGCCACCCCCATAGTTTCAAGACCTGGCACTCAGTTCTTACGCAGCATGCTGTAGGCAAGGTTTTATTATTGTCCGTTTATTCTTGTGGGCTTGTAGAGCTTTATGCTGGTGTTTGTACTTTGGTGAGTAAATTAATAACCCAAGCATTTTCCGAAGAGGTAAAATGAGAAAGACAGCTTTAAAACCAGCTCTTCAGATTTATAGTAAACTTAGCTTTTCAGTTTCTTCCTCACTAATCTTGTTTTGCACAGCATTTTTTAAACAATATTGCATTAGTAAAAGCTTCCAGTCACAATAAATTATCCAATTTTCTTATTTATTATTTTGCAATGATGCTTTAAATACATATTCCTGTAAAGATTAAGTGTATAATTTAATTGTCCTTGTATCAGATGAAAAAACCCATGATTCCCCATAGCAGCCTATTGACTCCTTCAACCTTGCCTCTTGAAACCTTACTGAACGCAGAAGCTGATACTGCAGGTTTTATATTTATAATGATTAATTAATTCTGCACTAAGCAATGTTCCTGACTGCAAGAACAAAATCCACTTTAGAAAACATAAATGACAGCTTGCCTAAAATAATTAACACTAGTGCTGATAGAATTGGGATGTTCTCTCTCTGCTTTACACTAGCATATTTGAGAGAATTTAATTACTAATATTTCTGACTAGCAGAAGAATTGCATTAAAGGAGCACTTGATGTGGCAAGATTGAAAACATCTATAAAATATTTTACAGAAATATAATGTGCATGGGATAAATCCTGATTAAAAATGAAGATGTAATTAACCCACAGTTAAGCATGCTAGAGTATTTCCATTTTTTTGAAAAAACCAGATCATGTTAAAAATAATCCGCATGAAAGCATCATCTCATTCTTCTGCCAGTCAAATAGCCAGGTAGATATTGGCTATGCATCAGAGCAACCCTGAACTCCTCCACCCCTGTGCAGAACAAGTCTGATAATGTTTGTCCTGATAACAGAAAAGTCTCAAGGGTGAATGAAGTGTGGGTGCGTCATTGCCTAGAAAGGCCCATCCGTCCTCCATAGCTGCAGCAGGAGCTCTCTGATTGCTATTCATTGGGGATGGATTTTGCTTAGCATGCTGAATAATGTAAACATGCATGTTAGTTTACCTGAAGCCTTGAAACAAGACAACTTTTCCCTGGAAGGGAACAGTGTTTATTTTCCATGGGTGAGATGGCCTTATATGCCAGTTCTGACATCATGTAACTGCTTACAGAATTTATTAACTTCAAATTAAAAGCTTAAGTGACTGGTTCTTCTGATATAAATAAATGTGGCAGGAGCACATAAGAGTATGCTGTATTTTCCTTTGAGTTGCTGGGAAGATTACACAAAATTATGGTAAAAATGCAGACTCTTAGCCAGAGAAAACAACATGGAGGTATTGTCACATAGTCTCAGTCAAAGTGAGAACTCTGTGGGTAAAATGATACAACAGTACAATCGTGGCTTTCCCCTTTTCAATCCTTCTCACCCTACAAACTCCCTATTTCTCATGTGTACATTTAAAAATCTGAGTATTGGCAATGAAATTCCTGTGAGTTCATCTTTATCCTTTCAGACAAATCCATATGGGTGGTTGTTAATCAGGGCTGAGATACATCTCCACATTACCTGCAACAGGTACTAGTTGTTTCCTGGATGGAGTTCAGTAACTTCACTATTACTTGGAGGTACAAGTTTATGAACATGTCGATACCTAGAGCAGACCAAATTCTTTCTTCTTAGATGTTTTTCTTTCACGTTACATGAAGGACCTGAAAGCTGAGCAAGTCGGGTATTGCAGTGTGTGTCCTTCCCATCACTGGTAGATTTCCAGCACAAATATAATTCTTTCTTCTTTTATTGGCTGCAGCTATGACGGAAAATGTCATCATCATCAAGGGCCCAATTCTGGAAGACAGAAAGGCCATAAAGAAAAAATGAATAGCCATCTGGCCTGTTTTCCAACATGTTCTGTTTCCTCTAGTAACTTATATGTTTTGCCTACACACAGCCATGCCTGAAGGTGCAATTTTGCATTGCCTGTAAACCTGTCCTCTCTTATGAATGGAAAAAGAGAGAACCAGAAAGCTTGATATACTGAAACAAATGGAGGCAGATATAAATTGTCTTCCTAAGGCTGTGCATTCTCTGCACCCTAGGTGGGATTCCTCCTAATAAGTAGAAAGGATTGGAAAGGGCATGAGAAAGCAATCTGTAACCACCCTTCAGGTATTCCTGCTTAATACTAATTATGAGTTAATAATGCATAGCATTTATATTTCCTTGTAAATGTTAAAAGTGCAGTAAAAGCATTAACTGGTTGATTCTCAAGGCACCCTTAAGAGGTGGGCATATGAGTATTATCTTCATTCCATACTTCTTTCCATAATAAGGAAACAATTAAAATGAAATTGATCAGCTAACTTTATAGAGACCCTAATTCCTACAAATAGGAAATAATAGGTCTAAATGAGTATACTTCTAGGTGTTTAAAAGCAGCATTCATCAGCTGGATTACAGCTGATTTTTCAATGTAATTAACTTTATATCCAAAAATCAACTTTATTGGTTCACTTCTAGTATATTAAGCACAATAGGAGGGATGCCCCATTTTCTCTGGCAATAATCAGGTTCCCTTCAGCCTTGTAATTGATTCAAGCAGAAACCATATTATTGTCTAGTAAAACAGAGCATCACTCCTATTATTTCTTAAGCAGCAGTCAGACTGGGAAGAAAACAGTTACAATGGTATATGAAGTTAAGACAGATGCCAACTAAATGGATATCTGAGTAAGCCAGAAAGAAAGAATTAAACAGTTTGAAGAATCAATAAAGGTACTACTTCAGCTAACCATTGTGAACTCATCAACTAATCTTTCACTATTATTGTTCATATCCTGAGTGCCCCAATACTATCATACACTGCACAGGCACATATCAAGCCCAAGAGGTCTAACAATCTGATTTGTCAGCTTTCATTTCTTTCCCACTGCTTTTTGTATCTCCTTTCCTTTAGCATTCCAGTTCCCTGCATTTTGATGTCTCCACACTATTGCACTAGTGCACCCCACTGCCAGAGGATCAGAGGACTGAGAAGGACTGATCCCCTTGCACTCTGTTACAGACAGCCAGGCACAGAGTTCTAAGGTAGAATCAGATGGTCAGTATCATTTAGGTTTATTTGAGTCTTATTCAATTTGTCAGTGCAGGGTGATGATGAAAAAAAATACTGTAGTTTTGTTGGGAAATAAGCATAAGGAAAGCAGTACATTTCTCCCAGATGAAGGGACCTCTGAAGGAAGGTGGGTATTACAGCTATCTAATGGAGCTTGGACACAGCAAGAGGAATGAGAGAAATATGTCTCTGCCGGGGCTACTCCATTGATAGCAGAAAGTAGGAATCTGGCAAGTACTGCTTTAGCCACAGCATGAGAATGCCTGGTCCTTTACACCAGAATGAGTATCTCTGAAATAAAAATAGGCAGCACTTGTTTACTTTTTTGGATTCCTATCTGATCAGTTTGGACAACAGACTAAGAGAAGAGGTTGATGACCTGACTGGGTGGCTCTGAAAGGAACTGTACCACTGATCAGCAAAGAAATTTGTGCTGCATACTCTATGGCTGAGCTGGGGCTTGAATTTGTCATACCTTCACACAATGGCATTCATAAATTATGTCTTGCCATATGCATTGCCTTATTAGGCCCCTATGTCTCATAGGTTAAAGAAATTCTAAGTTTCTGGGTGTCCTGGGTTCAGCAGTAGCAGTCATTTTCTTCTCCTTGGTAGCTGGTGCAGTGCTGTGTTTTTGACTGTCGGTCTGAGAACAGTGGTGATAATACCATTTTTAGCTACTGCTTAGAATGTTTACACTGACCAAGGACTTTCTGAGCCTCATGCTCTGCCAGGGAGGAGGGGAAG
>WYDI02002722.1:0-33478 GCA_009867235.2 Psittacus erithacus
CCTGAGGGACACCACTCGTTACTGGTCTCCAGCTGGACACCGAGCCATTGACCACAACTCTTTGCGTGCGGCCATCCTCTCTCTAGATGGCAAATTCCCATAACAGGTTGTGCTTTATTATTCTCCAAGCCTTTTCATGAAGCTCCAACATCCCCTTTAAGACTGTATCCTGTGTATGCATGGTGCACTTTACCTCTCTGCTCTGGCTCATTGGCATATGCCTGTTTTAACAGCCTCCTGGCCTGGCCACAAGGGAAATGACGCTCTCTCTCCCAGTCTGCCCTATGATGTCTTCCTTAGGTGATCTTTTTACCACACTTTTCATATGGGTGGATGTCCTAAAGAGGATTCTGATTTGCTTTGTGCCACTCCAGAAATACTCCTAAACCAAGTAAAGGCATTCTTTCTCCTGAATGAGGAGGATCATGGCTGTATATCAGGTATTCAGACAAATTCTCCAGGTAGTATAGGAATGTGAAGTACGGTCTTCTTTCATTCACATGAATCATTATTCACTATTAATTCACATGAATAATTATCTAAAAGCAGCTGAGAAAGAGTAAGATACACAATTTAAATGCATTTGGGACTATCTAGAACATGACCTGTTCTCTTGCTCCTTGAATGGTAAAGATACAACAGATTGTATGAGAAGCCTTAAAAGATTAAACCTGAGTGACTTTCTATGCTGCAGTGCAACAAAGAGCACAGTCAGGTTATTTTACAAGAAAAAACATAACTGGGCAAAAGCAAAGATGGGTTTTACCTTATATTTGAAAGTAATTAATCTTATTTAAATAAGATGCATATCCTGTAGGTGAGTGAAATGGTTAAATGACTTTTCCTGGCTTTCTAGATGTCTTTCTTTTCAGTAGGCTCCTTCGACAGTTACTATTTGACACTAGCTTAATAGTTTTGTGTGCAGATAAATCAGTGGTTTATACCTCATTTGAAACTGTACTGAAACTAGGATAGACTCAGTATCTGATACCGTCAAGTAAATAGAAAGTATTATGGAAACTCTTGCTTTGGACAATCTGGACAATTTCATAGAAGGGAAGGAAAAATTGGTTAAATATAACTTTGATTTAAGAGACAGTTTGGTTCACGTATCATCAGCTTTATTTATCTTTCAGTCTGACCTCCAAATTAGGTTGTTGATATACGCATGGAACTGTGAACCTGAGACAGTTTTTCGTCTATGTGTGAAGCATAAACCCCGTCTTTTATCGTCAATTTGGGGAATTCAGCACAAATAAGGCACAGCATTGTTGTTGTGTCACAGAAACATGTTTTCCCCAGTGTGTATATTGGACTGCCCTAACAGTTGTTGTAACATCTTAATTGCACAAGCCTTGCTGTTTGTTTGTTTGCTTACCTTTCCAGAAGCTTCTGGAAATTTGCTGCCTTTCTTTTGGTATGGGGATCAGGGTTTCTTTTAAACATTCATCTTCATAGGATACCCGAAAGGGGCCCTTCATCAGGAGCTGTAGCGATAGGACAAGGGGTAATGGGTTTAAACTTAAACAGGGGAAGTTCAGGTTGGATATAAGGAAGAAGTTCTTTACTGTGAGGGTGCTGAGGCCCTGGCACAGGGTGCCCAGAGAAGCTGTGGCTGCCCTATCCCTGGCAGTGCTCAAGGCCAGGTTGGATGGGGCTCAGAGCAAGCTGCTCTAGTGGAAGGTGTCCCTGCCCATGGCAGGGGTTGGCTCTGGGAGCTTTAAGGTCCTTTCCAACCCAAACCAGTCTGGGATTTTGTGATTCTATAACTTTGTTTAGTTTTATTCCTAGTAAGTGTAAATGTCAGTGTTCTGTGAGAGGTTTGTCACTAACTTACACAGACAAGGAGAAGGATGAGTTTTTGTGGGAGATCCTTCATGGGTTTTTGTTTTCTTTCTAATTATCTAAGTAACTGTTTAAATAGCTAAGATTTGACAGTGTGTCCTCATATAACTCCTCATGGACTGAAATGAATCCAGAGAGAGAACTGGGAGTCAGAAGAGGAGCCTGGATATAAGTGTTTTAAATGGAAGCTGGAGAGACTTTCCTTCTCTATATTGCTTATGGAGGGAGACTGGGGAGATTTCATCTTCCTGCACTCTTGGTTGATTTCTGAGGTCACCCCTTCTGTGATGAGCTTTGAGAAACCCCAGAGTACTGCATAAACTCGTCACAGAGTTAGCTCTCTCGGGGCTTGTCTACGTGGGGGCACTCAGAAGGGTGAAAGTGGAGGAGCCAAAATTAGGATTGAGTGATTGCCTTTCCAGAAGGATGCTAAGAAGAGTACAGAGTTTCACTGCACAAAGGCTTGGTTTATTTTTGCACGCTGCAGTGTGGGTCTGGGTTTGTGCAATGGGGTTTAGGTTTATGTTTTCCAGTGCAATCCAAAATAGCTCCTGCTTAATGGCACGTTGCACAGTGAGACAGATGACCCCCTTTTCCATAGATATCTGTGGAGTAACGTGACTGGCTGCTTCCCATGGAAAAGGCAAGCAAGCAGCTCAAACTAATTAAAAATTATCTTTAGCAGATCAGAGCTGGAGGCTGCTGCTAATTTAAAAGGGAAGGAATTGAGTGCTTTATTGTTAAGGGAGTTCAAGCAAACTATAGAGAAGTAAAAATATGAGGGGGATTCCTGGCTCTCCTGGGAAATGGGTTTGCCTGAAACTGTAGTATCCTGTATGGAGGAGTGATGAGCAGGGGCAGAGTGGGAAGGTGAGTTAGGGACTGGAGGAGGGAAAGAATGAATTGCTTCTGGCAGAGCAGCCTAATTATCTTTGGGAAGGAGGGAGGCTTAAAAGATAGAGCTGGCTTAGTGAAGGTAAAATAGGTTGGACCTGTCTGAAAAAATTGAATGCTACCAAGCTAATACTGTTCTGTGCTGGCAAGACACCTCAGCAAGGATGATGGGAAAGGACTAGCCCCTCGGGGGGTGGTCTGCTGTATTGTCATAGAAAAACTATGAAGTGGCCAAATATAAGGTCAGACTTGTAGAATCATAGAACAGTTAGGGTTGGAAAGGACCTTAAGATCATCCAGTTCCAACCCCCTGCCATAGGCAGGGACTTCTCACACTAGACCATGTCACCCAAGGCTCTGTGCAGCCTGGCCTTGGACACTGCCAGGACTCCTGGGATCCACAGCTAGCTCCACTCCAGTTTCAGCATACGAGCTACAGAGAGCTTTAGAGGCTTGAAGTTCATTCCAGTGCTCCTGCTTAAGCTTCCACTCACTTGATCCCTCTGTCGCTGAAGTTAGTGTTTGTCTGATACTTGCCGTCTGTCATTGCTTCTGCTGTTTCCTGCCTTAAGTATCACTTAATCCTGCTGGGTTCAAATATTAGCTCACCAGAGCCTTACCTTCATCCCTTACCTTCTGATGTGGCACATTTCTGTTTCTTTTTAGCAGTTGTTTCCATGTTGCTATGCAGTTTCAGTCTCCATGAAGAAGTTTTCCTGTTCAAGCAAAGGTGACTTGATGCTTCCATCTGCTTGACTCTCACAACACAATTTCTCATGGTGTTACTAAAACTGCAGCTAAAGAGCATTTTATTTGTCTGCTCCCTGATCTAGTGGAAGGTGTCCCTGCCCGCGGCAGGGGGTTGGAACTGGATGAGCTTTAAGGTTCCAACTCAAACCATTCTATGATTGTTGTTACGTGTTTTATAAGAAGTTGTAAATCTAGCATGAAATGCGTATCTATCGTATGGTTTTCTCTATAGGGACAATATCCTTAAGAGGTGTAATTGATTGTAACTCCCCTGATAGGTTACAGATGAAGGAGAATAAGGTTTTTTTTTGTCCCTAGACTTCAGAAATTATTCAGTTTAGCTTTTCAATAAGTCTGGATCTTCTGATTTAAAACACTCGCAAAGCCTTAACAAGAAACTTTGTTGTCACATGAAGTTAAGGAGTACTAAAATAGAATGGTTCTATAAATGATGTAGTTGCAGTCTTGCTTTATGTGTAAGATTGGTCATTTGTCTTTTAACCAACACAGTCTTGGATGCTGATGTTGTCATTAATAGTACTTGGTTTTATACTTAATATATTACTGTATTTTGGCATAGCTGGTGGAACATAACATTCTTTTTTGACCTCCTGCAGGGCCACACAAATCAAGACTTACTCCTGGGACAATGCACAAGTGATCCTGGTAGGAAACAAATGTGACATGGAGGATGAGAGAATTGTACCTGTAGAGAAGGGGAAAAGTCTGGCAGATCAGCTAGGTACATATCACAGCTTTTCTTTCTACTCTTTTCTCTTTGCTTCTTTATCCTGTGTATGATAAAAAGTCCTTCCAGAATCAATACTTTAATGATGGTATCACAACTAAGAAACATAATATATTCTAAGTCCATAGGTTACTTGCTTAGTGATGAATAATACCTTCTTGTAGTGTTGCTCTATCAAGCTAGTTTCTAAGGATGTAAAGAAGACAAAGTTTGTCCGTGAGCAGCTTTTATTAGCTCACAGAATGAAAAGAGAAAAAGCTTTCATAAACAAAATCCAGTCTCTGGGTCTCCAAGTGCCACATAATAATTTTCAGAATGCGAGCATTGATTTTTGTACAATAAATTCATTTATTTTTGCAACTAAACAATGAAAAAAGAAGTTTATAAATCAGAACTGTAGAGCTGAGTACAATGTACCATGCTCCTCTACCCAGGGAGGAAAAAGATATTACATTATTGATGTGGGATAGAAAAAGCAGAACTTCCATTTGCAATGAAAATATAAGAATGAACAGCAAAAGAAATTAATCTGATTTATAATTTTTGTTATAGAATAAATGGTCTTTTTAGTATGGAATATGGGCTTCTGTGTTAAGCTTTAACTATACTGTTGCAAGTAAATCCTGTTAAATTTAATTCAGCTACAGCCAAGATCCTCACAGTGGGCATACTGTAAATACCTGTCCAGCTTTTAAGAGCAGAGATTCTTACCAGACCCAGAGGAATCGCCATCATCTCCAATTTCTAAAATCCTCTGTTGTCTTCAATTCCTGAGCAGTAATTAGAGGGCACAGAATATATTCTATATACATGTAGAATATAAACTGGGGGTACTGGAGTTCCGGTACACACCGCATCCATTGTTGAAGTTTAGTGTGTGACCTTGATCAGATTGCCAGCTATGGTTAAATCTTAGATAATGAATATTTATTAGTTGTGGGTTTTGGTATAGAATCATAGAATAGTTAGGGTTGGAAAGGACCTTAAGATCATCCGGTTCCAACCCCCTGCCATAGGCAGGGACTTCTCACACTAGATCATGTCACCCAAGGCTCTGTCCAACCTGGACTTCAACACCACCAGGGATGGAGCATTCACAGCTTCCTTGGGCAACCCATTCCAATGCCTCACCACCCTTACAGTAAAGAACTTCTTCCTTATGTCTAACCTGAACTTCCCCTGTTTAAGTTTTAACCCGTTACCCCTTGTCCTATCACTACAGTACCTAATGAAGAGTCCATCCCCAGCATCCTTATAAGCCCCTTTCAGATACTGGAAGGCTGCTATGAGGCCACCATGCAGCAGTGGTGGTTATTGTTGGTTTGATTGGTTTGGGTTTTGGTTATTGTTTTTTTATTTAATGAAGGGAAGCTATAGAAACCCTCCTCATAGATGAATATAAAGTATGGCTTTGTGATAGGAACCTGTGTGATATGAAGAAAGATGGTCACTGTTCCAAAGAGTTAGGAGCAATCAGGTTATTCTTTCATGTTTCACATGCAAAAAAAAGAAGCATGTCTGCAAAGGCCTGCAGGATTAGAGCCTTCAAGTGTAAATTCTACATACGCTAAGCACAAAGAGGTCCTATTTATGACAAATATCAAACTAAACCTACTAATTTCTTATTATTAATATTATTGTAATAATAATTCTTTACATCTAGGACTAGCAAAGAAAGACATGGTTAGTTTGCAAAATCAGTTGTGGGCTCTTTTTTACACATCAGGATTTAATATGCTTTTGAAAATGTGACTATGAATAAATTCTGTTCCTGGCTTGCAGACTTACAAACCCATTGTTAATGCCATGTGTGCCCATGTATTTTGCAAGAGTAATCACACTGTTAGTGGTTGAAAATTTGCCCACAACAATGTAAAAGCAAATAGAGAGTTTCACTGGAACTTCCACTACTATTTGGACTTCTGATGTTTTTTCTCCTCCCAAAATCTGTTTAAACACAAATTTGGCATCCAGAATCTGAATCCTTTACGTCTGGGACACCTCAGAATGGACAAGCGCACAGAGTAACCATAGCAACTGACTCCATCAGTAGGAAACTGTTCTGCTGAAGAATCCTCAGTTCTGCTCCTGACCTGTCCTCGTGCTTGTCCAGCTCACCCTGGAGAAACATACCCAGTGCAGAGCAAAACAAAACCTGACTATGCCTTTGGACAGCCCTGCCTTGGACCTCCCCTCTGTAGCCTCCCAAAACACTAAATGATCTCTTTAAAAGAGCTGAAAAATATATCTGGGTTCGTCAGTCAGATTTTCCTCACACTAACTGCGCTAAAGTACACAGCATTATCTGAAATTACTTTATGTGGTAGGTCGGAGGAATCTCTTTAATTGACTATTAACTTAAAGCTTAAACTGTTAGCTTTCATCATCATGATTCACATAGAGGTTATCCGCCAGTGTGTTTATCTGTTTGTATAGTGACATTAACATCATTGAGATGATTTCCTAATCAGATTGTTAATCAAATTGTTATTGGCCTGAACACAAACTAAACCAAAACAGATTCAGCCACAGCAGAAGCTAAATCAGTGCTGGACTGACAAATACCTAAGTTGAGATCTCTGATTCCCCGTGCATTTTATATATGTTTTTAACCATCATCAAAGACAGCAGGTGAGGCAGATGGAACCCTTACCTGCTGCGGGACAGCCATCTGACTGCTATAGCTGAACCCAGGACACTTGCTCACTCATGAGAACACACCTCCACCATCACCTCACCCGTTGTCCCATGATGTTTAAAAAGTGTTAGAATGGGGCAGATACCTACTTGTTATCACACATAGGGTGCCTCAGTCCACCAGCAGTGGCAGGCTGACCTGTTAAGATGACTTATCTTTCTCTTTCTTTGTGGCAGAATCAAAGAAAGCTGGTGCAGTGCACAGGATCCCCAGAATGAAGCACAACAGAGTGTAGCTTATTGCAAAATAAATTCTCCGTGGCGCTTGAGCTCTTGCTGTTGGCAATATAATAACCTGGTAGAACAGAAGCAACAGCCATTGTAAGTGATGGTTGGCCTTTGATGCCCCTGGGATTAGAAGGATTAAGAAATGCTTCACAGCTCTGTGCATTTCTGCTGGCAGAGGCATGGTTCAGGCTGTGAGAAGGCTGGTTCGTGCATAGCAGGGGGTGTCAATGGGCAGCAGCTTGATGTCTGTGACATCCCCACCTGGCATAACTCCAGCCTTGCTGTTTGGTTTTTGGGTTTTTTAATCAGGAAGGGTCAGTGTTTGAGAATCCATATTCATACAACAGCAAGGAGCTGCCAACCGGACAATGAAATTACTCTGTAGGAGGCACACAATGTTATTTGCAGTTCAGCAGTGCTGAACGGCCCTTGTCAGGACGGGTGCTCTGTCATAACATGTGTAGTGTGAGTATCAATCACCCTGAAGAGCTTTCCATGTAAGCAGGCAAAGAATGGGAACAAACAAGACCAAAGTCATGGAGCATTTTGTTCACAAGCTCAGAAGTTGGTTAGCAGAAGGAATACAATCATGACCTTGCTTCTCTTTCTGGTCTCTGCTCTTGCTAGCCTGCAGTAGTGGCTCATAGAGAAAGCCTTGAGGGGTGCACGGATCCCAGAAAGGCCCCTCTGTACTTTACCAGCTAGTGGTGTGGCAGCAGCAGCTGCAGCCCAGGACATCTTCACTGACCTAAGGGGGAGAATTCAGCTCCCTTGTGTTGAGTTTATTCAGATCTGTATCATCTGCAGATGTATTTACCAGGGTAAGGATCCATTTATTGACTCTTATTGATGCTTCATAAATTTTAGAAGCATTTCTGCTCACTATTCTGAGCGTGTGGGAATGAACTGAGCTTAAGAATTGTCCAATGTCTGAATTCTGATGAAAAAATTAATATTTTAAACCCCATCTCCATTATCAGTCTCTATTGATATTTTCCCCCACTTTTTCTCACAGGTTTTGACTATTTTGAAGCCAGTGCCAAAGAAAACATCAACGTAAGGCAGGTGTTTGAGCGTCTCGTGGATATAATCTGTGAGAAGATGTCAGAGAGTATAGATTCAGACCCTTCCAGGGGCACTTCAGGAAGGAGCATGCGGCTCACAGACAACCCACCCCCTTCGCAGCAGAACTGCTCGTGCTAGTGACCTTTCTCACTGAGACACAGCCTTCTTTCCTGACTACGTTTTGCCTTTTCGTTCGTAGTGGTGTGTTATCATGTAGTGCAAACACAGAGGTCTCTGTTGTAGGAAACTGGTATGTGTTGTTTAATGTGTTGGAGTGTTAATATTATATATTTCTTCATCTGATAATTTCAATAACAAAAATCAGAATGAATATTGTAAGTGCACCTTGTGTTAATGTTACACTGAAGAAAAAAAGCATTGTTTAGTGTTGCAAATGTTACTTCCACAGAGAATGCTGCATTTTTAATTATAAACTCCTCTCCTGCAGAAAGAGTTCTTTGTCAAGAACAGCAGGAAGCATAAAAAACAATTAGAAGGGATCAGGTCTAAAAGAAAATGAGGGGAAAGATCTCTTTTAAAACAAGAATATGTCTGTATATTTTGAATCATTGCTGCTGTCCTCACCTTATCTATACGACAGAGCTGAAAGCAGTGTGTTTCTGTCTGACAGTTGGAGGTTCTCCAGAGAGCAAAGCGAAAAGGGCAGTGGATTTTCTGTCAAGCCTCTAAATAGAGGGCGAGCACATAGTGGAATCAAAGCTGCCGGGCTGGGATGAGGAGGCCTTGCAGCTGCACATGCTCTTGGCTGGTGCTGGGTAAAGGCATAGGAGTCCTTCCAGGGGCTGCCCTAGCCTGCACACTGCCCCACAGCCACCAGTAAGGGCTTGGGTGCTGCTGTGCTTGGTACCTTGCTGTCCCTTAACATCTAGAAGCCCAAGAGCTGACTGTCTTGCAGCTTCTCCCCTGTATCCTCTAGTTTTACCTTTCCAGGTCTGGATCTACTCTGATCAGCTGCTTGACGATGGGCTTGTTGCAGGATGAAGGGAAGGAGGAACTGGCTGCTGCGTGCTTAGTTGGAGGCATAATTTGACATGTAAGACTTGGAACAGAACTGTCTCAGAAAGATAAAAATATCAGGAGCCAAAATGAGTGTTGGCAAATATTAGTGCCAATTATTAGTGCCAATATTTTTAGATTTTCTTTCTGCATTTTGTTATTTTTTCTTAAGTTTTGTGCTAGATGGGGTTGGGGGGGGGAATAGTGTTTTCTGGTTTCAGATCCAACTAAAAAAAGCAAGAAGATTGATTGATGAAACGTAATGGCAAATGAAAAACAGCAAAGCCGTGCTGTTAAAAGTTATCCCACGGATGTCTTGTTGCCTCATTATTTGAAGGGAAGAACAATTTTTCATACTTGATATCTAAAATATTCTTATATTTCCAATGTCTCCAAAGTTATAAAACTTCTGCCTCATGCAGAGCTTGTATTTCTCTGAAATTCCTGAAGGAACTGCTTGTGTGAGCCTGTGAAGTCACATTCACCGCACGCCTTTGCTTACGGTTATGCCTTTGTGCATCCCAGCTCTGCAAGTGACTGTGAATTGTGGCTGTAAATGTAAATTAAGTGGATTCAAAGAGAAATTTGCTGTCTTAAGGTGAAAATCCTTGAAAGTTTTATGGCTTTACCGTAAGGCCATGAGCTTCTCTGGCTGAGGAGACTTTCTGATGTCAGGCACTGGAGCTGAGTATCTGCCCGCTGCACTGCAGTGTGCTGGATCATGACACTAGCGAACACTTCTGTAATTCTGTTGTGTCTCAAAGTGTGATAATTCTAAGGAGAAAAGCACAATATCCTGGAGAAGAATACAACTACACTGATGTAGTTTGAGCTGACTGTGCTGAAGGCTCGACCCCTTTGTGTGTTGCTTTCCGAAATCTTTACTGTGACATGATTTTGGTTGTGTGCGGGTGATCTAGTACTGAACGTGTGATTTGTGCAGCGCTAGGAATGTGGTTGTTGTATCTAAACCCCTGAAACTGCAAAATAAAGACAAATGTTGTCACCAGGCATGGCCAGAGAGCTTGTGTGCTAGCGTTAGGCAACCCTGTGTGTGTATAAAGAAGGTATCTATCTCCTTAATGCTTTTAAAACACATCAAACCACACTGATCTTTTTTGGACAGGGTGATGATCCTTCAGCCAGCAGTCCAGAATCACTATGCAGATTTAAAACAGAGTAAAGAGAAGAATTATTTGGCCAATAAATGGGCAGCACAGTGTTCTAATTGTAGCAGGAGCAGGTTTTAGGGCAACTTTTGTGTAACTAGCAACAAGAAATAAAACCTTGCACAGCGGCGAGAGATGATTTTGAGCTGTGGCGGGTATAACAGAGCACCTCAGTGCTAATAATGATGTTTCCATTCAGCAGCTCAACAGTAAAAGAAAAAGGAATCAGCAGAAGTGGAGTTTCAGTTCTTTTGTTTTACTGTTTTGTCCTAGCAAAGAGAACTTTCCGTTTTGTACCTAGTGTATAATTGTGTTTCATTGTGTTCCGCATACATTCCAGGCACTTCAAGCTAGGCTGGGCAGAACCGTTGTGTACAGGACAAGCCAGCAAGTAGCTACATGGCGGCATAGTCCAAAGACCTGGAAAATACAGGGAGAAACGTAGTATTTGGTGGAGAAATCCTGCAGTTTTTTTCAAGTAAGGAATCAAACCATCACAGACAACTGACACATCTCTCCTTTAATATATGTTTTATATGCCTTGTCTTACTTTTGTATTAAAAGCTGAGAATCAATGCAGAGAAAGCCTTTTGCCTTAAGAGGTATGCAGCTGATTTCAGCATCACCAGCGAGTGGATAGTAATTGTTACTTGTATTAACTTGTAAGAGATAGAATGAGAGGCAATAATGTATCATTGAGGCAAGGAAAATAACAGACTTGCTCGCCCTAAAGACAAACCCCAAATTCTTGATTTGGTCTCATATAGAACCTTAAATTTGACTGGAAGTAGCCTGCGATAGTAGTGTGGATAAACCAGTGTGGTTACAGGATCAAAGAAGGGATACCAGAAGGTGAAAGGAAGGAGGTGACTACTTTTCACAAGCTTTGCTCTATGGCTTGCACCATACAGCACTGAGAGCGTAGTTCTCCAGTGAAAGCCATGCATGGGCTCCGGGTTAGAGATGGGTCTTGGCTTCCATCTTGTGGAGAAATAAGGCACTAAATTATCTTCTTAGACATCCAGTCTAATTTGTCATTCCCGTACCTCAGACATCCCCTCTCATTTGTATTAGCCTCTGATCCCTTAACTTTGCTTTCATAATCTGTTTTGCAGTTACCACAGACTCACACACACATACACATACACACATAACTAATTCTGATATTACAGGAACAGCAGAAAACTTAAACATGGAACAATGCCAAAATGGATGTGGTACATACAAAGGCAAGCTTCCTAAGAAGTCCCAAAGCATTACAAGGAAGAGGATCTTGGCAGCATGTGCCCTTTGGAAACACCAAGTTCAAAGAGACTTAGAACAAGAGGACAGGCGGCATTCCTGGGGTCAAGCCTTGGAATTGCTGTATGGGCACTGTGGTTTCATAGGGGAAAAAAGCATATTGACAGATTGGAAGAGACCTACTGAATGGCACGGACTAAGAACAAACACAGCCTTCTGTTAAAGTCATAGGTACAAACTTTAAGCTATTAAGGAAACCATTATGGAAGGAGCAGCCATTTAACACCAGTCAGCAGTGCCCGCATACGCTGCATGTCTCAGAAGACCAGCGGTACTGCTCATTGATGCAAAATGGCAAACTTCAGTCTGGCTCACGTTAGTGCGGGAAGACGCCGCCTGGAAGCCACTTCCGCTGTCAAATCAGCAGCGCGCTTTGAACGCCAGGAACAGTCACATTCGTTTGACTCAGTGCGGTTGGCGTTTGGCTCTTCTAATGAGGAAAGCTGATGACAACGCTCCCCTTCGTGCCGAGCTCACCCCAGTCTCGACCCAACCGCCGGTGTCGGAGCCATTCCCGGCTGCAGACTGTGGAGCCGCGCACGCAGCCACGCTCCTCCGAGCCCGCCCCACGCCCGCCCTGCGCGGAGGGGACTGTACGGGACACCCCCCCCCAGCACAGACTGCGCGAGCTGATTGGTCCTCTCAGGGACGAGCGACAGCTGCTCCAACCAATAGAGAAAGGAAATGAGAGGAGAGGGCTGGCCCCCACGACGGCTGGTGGAGTATTCCAATGCAAGGGAGGGGGGGAGGAATATGGGTACCGGAACGCGCTGGCACGGGGCTAATTCCCGGGACCTGTCTCTGTTCTCCTGCCTCTTCCTCCACGCTCTGATGTCTCTGTCCTTCCGGCCCGATTTCTTAACGGGGCTGCACTTCCCTCCCCTTCTCTCCCCATTTATGGTTTCCCCCCACCCCTCCACGCCACCGGCATTCTCCCCACCAATCAGAGCCTCCCCTTGCCCAAGCGCTGCTCTGGGATAGCCCCGTTCCCTCCGCCCGGCGCCGCGGCGGGCGCTGATTGGTGCGTTACGGAGGACGTCACTCACCGCCGCTTCCTCCGGCGGAGGAAGCTGGCCCGGCCAGCGGCGGGGCGGAGGCAGCCGGCGAGCGGCGGCGCATGCGCATTCTTGTGGCCGCCTTCGCACGGAGGGGCCGAGCGGTAGCGGCGGCCCGCGGCCTGGCGGGGCGCGGCCGGCTGGTGCGTGCCGTTGCCCGGCCGTTGTGGTGCTGCGGGGCCGCCGCCATGCCTGGTAGGAACAAGGCTACATCCAACTACAGCTGCCCGGAGCTGGCGGTGGGGCAGCAGGCCGGGGAGGGTAGCCGCGACGCCAGAGGCCGCTCGCCTCTTGGGGAAGAGGAGGCCCGAGGGGATATCAGTCCCGGTGCTAACCTCGGCGACTCCGACATCGTCAAGTCCCCCAGCGACCCCAAGCAGTACCGGTAGGGCTGGCGGCGCCGAGCTTTCCTCCTCTCCTCAGGGGCCATGGGCCCGGGAGGGCTTAACGTGGGTTGGGGGAGGGTTAGCCGCTGCCGCTGAGGCAGCCCCGGGCTTGGTGTCCGGGGTGGGCTGGGGCCTGACAGCCGAAAACCGGCCCCGGCCGGCGGGAGGAGGCGGTACGGGGCTGGGTGCAGCCTGCCCCTTGTCCCGAGCGCTCCCGCATGGCTGCAGCCTCCCGTGCTTGGAGTCGGGGCTGTCTTGAGCAGGGGCATGAGGGGCCTCTCCGTGGGGAACGGGGCTGGGGGTTCACCGGTGTGTTCCCGCTGAAGGTGACTGGCTGGTTGTGTACGGTAATAGGGCTTGCGTGGACAGGGAAGATCCGTACCTGTCCACAGCCCCTCCTGTGGTGCCGTGTGGTCGGACAGCAGCACCGAGTTGTTACTTTGTAGCCCTTGTCCAGGCAGCTCCGTTCCGAAAGTGTTAAGCCGGAGCACGAAGTGCGGCTGAAGTATTACGGAGCAGATACCAACTTCTGTTACTCTTCCCGTTTTGGATGGGCTTCCAAGTTTTAACCCAAACGTGTCTGTGAGCTGAGACAACAGTCTGTGCGCGGTTGCCTGTGTTTTCATTGGTACATTTCTGAGTAGTACCCCTTGAAGCCCTTATGAAGATCACCTTCCTCAGCCTCTGTGGCCTTAAAGTGAGACTCTGCTGAGAACACCAGTGGAGGTTGAGCTGTACGGGTGCTGTAAGGCATTCTTGAAGAGACGCTGTTAGCAGAAGGTTATTCAGCCCCTATTAGAAATGTTTATCTTTACTTTTCATGATGTCTAATCTGTGCAGCCAGTGGAGAATCTGCCGAAGCTTGGAACTGAATTTTGGGTTTGCGGTGACATTGGTTGGCAGTGAAAATCCCTGTGCACATTGGCTTAGGGAGAAACATGGTCTCTCCTTTCTTGCCCTGTTTCCTTGCTGTTTTCCCTGGGTCTCTGCCTGCCTCTCCTGCTGGCATTTTTACTCATGCAACATTGCAGGAGCCTTGTTCTTCTGCGAAGTTCAGAGTTACAGATGCTGTTACATTAGGAAACTTCTGCTTTTACTACCTGAAGCAGCACAGTGAGGAAGCTTGGGGAAACCCATTGAAAACTGTCACTGGCTATCTATTTGGAGGTTCAGGAACCTCCTCTGCAGGAAGAGGGTTGAAGAACATGTTTGCTTATAGCATAAGGTAAATTAATACCAAAATCCTCCAGAAGATTTCTTCCTATTGTCAGTTCTTGGCAGATTTTTTTCAGCTGAAACTGAAGTGTCACATCTTTTCAGGCTGATTTCCATGTGCAGGAAGGGAGCCTTGCACACAACAGACACAGACATTACCCTTGGGAAGGAGAACTTGAGTGTGGCTGAAAGTGAAGCATCCCTATGTCCGTGAGCTGTGTTCCAGATCTCCGAAGTAAATGTAGTGGCAGTTGATTTGATGATCCATATACCCTTTCTCCTCTGGTCATGCATCAGTGACTGCAGACCAGTCACAGTGAGCTCAGTGTGCCCATCTGGTGACATTAGTCTTAATTTAGTGGGAAATGTTGTATTTTATCTTCTCAAATACAGTGATCATAAAACCAAAAGAGCTCTGACAGGGGCTCTAGAATGTATTTTCAAAAGTGAGTTTGTTGAGGTTAAATTATGTAGCAATGAAGGTTGGTTTTGTTCATTAGGGCGATGAGTGGGTAGTTATCCCTACCAAAATATATGTTTTGTTTAAAGTCATCTACATATGGAATTTCATGGGCCTATACTTGCTTGGTTTGTGTGATTTGGAAAACGAAAACACTTCTCTAAGTGTTTACCATGCTTTGATATGTATTTCAATATTTATTATTTAACTGCTAAAGAATTATCATTGATATAAGAAAAAACTTTGGGTGAGAATAATCCTATTTTAAACTTATCCAGGATGTTTGAACAGTATTTTTAAGAATTTGGAATTTATTTTATATTCAAGTCTTATTTGTGCTGATGTCTGTATAGTCCTTCAAAAGAGCAATTGGACTATGCTTGTTTCTGTTTCTACATTGCATTATTGCATTTTTTGTCCTGTATTTTGCATACTAGTTGATACTTATGTATTGATTACACTTGACCTTTTCCATTGAACTGAAACATGGAAAAAGTAAGGAACACCTATGTCAGTTGGTGCCTCTGCTCAGTATAACCTAAACTGTTCTAGATTGTCCTGAAGTGAAACCTTATAACCTTCAACAGTGGCTTAATTCGGTTGTTGCCTTGCTGTTGGGTGCTTGCTGTCCTAGTGCCCACAGCCTGAAGATGAGTAATGTGAAATGGGTGTCATCGGTTCCATTAGTTTAATAGAGGTACGTGGAAAGGATCAACAGGAGCTACTGGATACACCTGGCTGAACAGCTTTATGGCAAATCGTTCTTCTGGAAGAACAGCACTGTTCTGTTCTCTGCTCTCCATGATTATTGATTGCTATTTCATTTATAGCCATAAAAACCTGAAGTAGAAAGTTGTGTGCAAAGGTGAAGATGATAATGGTTGCGCTGGAAGACATGCTGTAGAATGTTGATTTGTCATTGTCTCGGGCTCTTGCTCTCAGCTACCCAGTGGCTGAAATGCCAGTGTACAGTATATCTGTTTTTAAGGCCTCTGTGCATTCAGAAGTGCCACAGTTGCATAATGCGACATACATACATGATGCAAACAGGCTTTCAGCATCTGTGGATAACTTTGTACCCAGATGTTAACGTGACTCTAGTACTATCTATACCTCCTGCAGTTAGTCATAGCACATCCGTGAGTTACACACTACATGCTGTAGTTTGAACAAGCAAAAATGCGCTTATGCTTTTGATTGGAACAAAACTGTCCTGCTTGGCAGTCCTGCAGCAAGCAAAATGGGTGTGTGAATGGTTATGAGATCCCGCCCCTGAGAAAGCGCTACCAATTCCCATTGCATGAGAGGTCACAATTCATAAACTTTACACAACTATTAAACATTTGTTCTTTAGCTTTTTTTCATAGACTTGGTAGTTTAAGAAGTGTGTTTTTTGTCTTGGAACTCCTTAACTCTTGTCACAATGCCCTCTTTATGCCTTTCCTCCAAATACATCTGTATGAAATTCAGCTGGGAGATAAGTACTCTGAGTAACTAGTTTCCAGGCTGATTTGCAGAGCCATAGCAGGTGGGCTGCAGCTCTAGTAGAAAGCAAACCTTACACTCACTTCATATTTTAAATTGGAACATTGATAATAACACCTCCTTTTATTGCTGGCAAACACTGACATTGCATAATGATAACCATGAATGAAGCACATGAGAAACTTCTTGTGAGAAACTTCGGGAACCAGGGAGCAAGAAAACCCATGAAGTGGTTTCCTTGTTCTTTTGAGTACTTGCCGTGTAACTTGAGCTGGAAATCACTTTGTAGGTTCTGCTACATAATTACAGCAGTGGCCACATTGCAGCGTTCTGACCTGGTATAGACTGGGGAGGTGGACTAGATGACCTTTAAATGTCCCTCGCAGCCCAAATTGTTCTATGATTCTGTGCTCTGTAACTCAGATTTTTCTGGATGGTGGGATGTGACCATGGGTTTGTTTCATACATGCAATTTTCTTTTTGCTGGATCAGTTACCACCTGTCTACATCACACCAGTTCTTAGGTTGGATCAAGTACTTTCTGGATCCAGTATTCCTTCCTTTCTGCATCTGGTGCAAGCTCCCAGGAGGGATGCTCTGGCTAATCTGTCAAATTGTGACTGACCGTGCCAGATCTGATGGAAAACACACAGTGCTGAGAGTTCTTGCAGTGCAGAGCACTGGTGCATGCAGTCCTCAGTCTGACGTGTTGTAGGCTGGCACTGGACAGAGGGCTTGTGGGGTTTTTAATGTCTGTGCGTGCACGCACTTGTATAAAAGATTCAACGTGCACACACAGAGAACTCTGCGTATATTGCTTCTTGATAGTAACCCAAGCAACCCGCTGTGACTTACTCTGTTAAGCCTGCAGAGGAAATCTTTCCTTTCTAACACATCTGGTGCACTTGTAGACCCCATTTCATAGAAAGCATTGATAAATCAAATGAAATGGGGTCTCTGGGGCCTATTTAGTGGAAAAGACTAAGATCTTTATTCTGCCAAGAGCCTGACAGCGTAACAGGCTATTGAAGTTTGAGGCTGCTGATTCTGAGTACATGAAGTTTTCTCTGAGTGGTAGTACTGAAATATTTCACAGGAAGCAAAATAAAAGCCCAAATCAGTGTCTCTGACCTTATGGGGAGAAGGGCTTCTGCCACTACTTGAACTGCTTCTTATTCTCCTACTACCCATTGAATAGCAAAGACTTTTTACTTTGTGCTTTTACACTGCTCGGCTTCAAAGCTACCATTAGCTTTTCATTAGGGAACCTCGGTTGAAGAGCACAGAACTCTTATGGGCAATATAGAGATTTTTGCAATTCTGAACATTCAGATTTGGGCAATAAGCATATTAATTGCAAATAATTATTCTTTCAGGTATATCAAACTGCAGAATGGCTTATCTGCACTTTTGATTTCGGATTTGAATTGCTTGGATGCTGCCTCAGCTGCTTCATCTTCAGAGGAGGAAGATGATGATGAATCTGAAGAGGAAGGTGATGAAGATGATGACTCTGGAGCAGAGATCGAAGATGGAAGAGAAGGGTTTGATGATGAGGACTGTGATGAGGGGGATGACAGTGAGGATGATGATGAAGAAAATGAGGATTTCAATGATGCTGATGACAGCGAATTAGAGGAGCTGGCTGAAAAGGAAGAGACGAGAAAGCGAGGCTGTACAGAAAAGCAGGTATGTACTTAAAGCTGTAGGCTTAAAAAATACATAGTGAGCTTTCCTGTGGTTTGAAACCTCATCATTAAGCATTCAGACTAAACCTCCTTTTTATTGTGCTTGTCCTGATTGATTTAGCTTATACTTCTGTCATTTTCCTGAAGTATTTCTTGAAGCAGCTTTTACTGAGAGTGTTGTATTTTCTCTAGTCTGCAGCAGCCCTCTGCATTGCTGTTGGCAGCTTCTGTGATCCCGAAGATCTGCCTGGATTAGCACACTTCCTGGAACATAGTATGTATCTGCTCCTATTTCACCTTCTTCAGCTTCAATGCAATATAAGCACTATGTAGCTCTAAATTTCTGTAGTATTTTAGTATTATTTTCTATTTCAGCTACCCCAGAATTTACTTTCATTAGTTAAATACATTTGTGATGTTATAAATATACTGACTTGGTAAGGAACTTGTAATACAGGAGAAGATGTCTCACCCTTTGGCAGGCTATGCATTAACATGTATTAACATTCTTATCCACTAAATGGTGGGGGGAAGTGTGTTACCTATGGCTTTATAAACTAGGTTGGAGCTACAGATCTTTATCTCTTTAGTAAAGGATGATGAATTAATAATACAGGAACAGAAACTACATGAAGTTTCTGAACAGATGCATCTCAAAATACTTCTCTTGACTGAGGCCAAGCAAGCCTCTGTTATTTCCTGATTGGGCCTTCTGCTAAAGGCAGATTACAGATTCTATTGCTATTTAGTGGTCATGCTGAGGAGGGGTTGCTATAGCTGCAGTTAGGAATAACAGGTTAATGTCATCTTGTAAAGTTTGCTGATTTTTGTTCCAGTGGTTTTTATGGGCAGTTTGAAGTACCCAGATGAGAATGGATTTGATGCATTTCTGAAGAAACATGGGGGCAGTGGCAATGCTTCGACTGACTGCGAGCGGACAGTCTTCCTGTTTGATGTGCAGAGGAAGTACTTCAAAGAAGCACTGGATAGGTAACTTCATACAAGTGGTGATTAGGTGTTAATGAATGTTTGTATGTGCCTCAGGAGCTTGGGCTTAGCTGGTCAGTTCCTCATTTTGGGATGATTAAGGCTATTGCTGAACTTCCATAGGTACCTTCCCTACAATACTGGTTATTGAATATAAGGAAATACTATTTTCCTTTGGGTATATTGCTGCTTCTTTGAAATAGTGCTGGCATAGGATTACGTAGAGTCCATATGTAAGACTTAATTACAGGATCCCAGACTGGTTTGGGATGGAAGGGACTTTAAATCTCATCCAGTTCCAGCCCCTGCCACAGGCAGGGACACCTTCCACTAGAGCAGCTTGCTCCAAGCCCCTGTGTCCAACCCAGCCTTGAACACTGCGAAGGATGGGGCAGCCGCAGCTTCTCTGGGCACCCTGTGCCAGCGCCTCAGCACCCTCACAGGGAAGAACTTACTAATGTCTGATCTAAATCTGTTTAAAGCCATTGCCCCTTGTCCTGTCACTACCCGCCCTTGTGAAAAAACCCTTTTCAGTTTTCTTGTATGTCCCCTTTAAGTACTGGAAGGCTGCTCTAAGATGTCCCCTGAGCCTTCTCTTCTCCAGGCTGAATGCAGCTTTTTGGTCGTTTTAACGCCCTTAAGCTAGTAGCATTGGTGATAGGAGAAATTTTATGCAATGTGACAGCTGTTCAGAGGGGAAGTGCTCCCAGAATCCCAGTGACTCATCCTTTGAAATATCTGTCCTGATAGGCTTAGTGTTCTTTCCTAAATTTCTTCTCGGTTCCACATCTTACCCCTTAGGGTGTCTGGGAGGGCATCCTGGAAAGTTATGATACAATGTGTGCCTCAAAAGGAGACATTTAACCCAACCCAGGTTGTTCAATGAAGACTGTATCTTTTGCTAGAAAGTGTTTAACTTGCTCTTTTGTGCTGTGGGATGCGCGTTTTCCTTCTGTGAGACAAAATCACTCAGAGGTGATCGGCAACTGAGTATTCTCAGTGCTGTAAAATACCTTGGAAGGAGAGTAGACTCCACTGCAAACTCCCTTTGATCAAATAAGTTCCTGTGATGACACCAATAACAAGTGTTGGCACATTTTTATGAAGTATTGCCTAAATTTCACTCTATTTGGCCACATTCAGCTTTTATTTGCAGAGCAGTCCAGCTTTTTTAAATGTTTGGAAGTGTGAAAGAACCATAAATACAATTGCAATCTGTCACAACAAATCACTTGCTGGATGGGAAACACTGAAATTAGGAGTTCTGTAGAAGAGGAGCTCATGCAAAGAAGATAAATGGATGCTGCTGCTGATGTCAGCTTATTCAAGCACTTGTGGATCTAAAGAAGCCGAAATACATCACTTTCAGTAATTTTAACTTAATGGGTCCTGTAGCCATAGAACTCTGTCAGCAGTGTGTTACCTTTAACTTCAACCAGTTCAGTGCATCGTTAAAAACCTCAACAAACAAAACTGAGATACCAGATTCTCTGGCAGCCTTCTGCAAAGTCATCGTTCACTGCAGATCTGTCCCTTTCCATTGCTCTGCTCTCTATGGGTACAGGAGAGGAGATGTATCTGAATGACATCTCTGACTTTTATAGTAGATGCTAAAGTTGTAATGGATATAAAAACTTACGTTTCAGGACATCAATCAACAGTCTTTTGCTTGGTGTTAGGAAGAAACTTTCCCTGTGTTCATGTTGTTCCTAATGAGCAACCAAGGATTTCCTCTGAAGCATTTGGTACTGGTCCGTGTTAGAGCCAGGAACCAGACTAGATGGGTCACTTGTCTGATCGAGTATGATCATTCTTAGGATGTAAAGTCACATAATCCTGCACCCATTAGTGTCATATCCTGCTGTATCTAACCAATTCATTCCCACTCTCTGGAGGAGGGAAGGCCTTCCCTTTGCTTTTTTGATGGCATCACAAAACTGGCTTTTATCTTTCCTTAAGATGATATAGTCAAGAATAATGTAGTTTGTAGTGAGACAAGCAGCTTTATAAACTAAACCAGTAGATGCTGGGGTTAACTGCTGGTTTTTAGCTGTAGCTTAATAGACACTAAAGAAAAGTGCATTAACTTTTCTGTTTCATAGGTGGGCACAATTCTTTATTCACCCGCTAATGATCAGGGATGCAATAGACCGAGAAGTTGAGGCTGTAGACAGTGGTAAGTAGCAGTGATTTGCTCTGTGTGGTTACCCACCTTCTTAAAGAACTAAAATCTATTTTGTAACACTGGTTACTGGTTTCCATTTTGGGACTACCCTTCTGAGCACTTCAGTCAAGTTCACCTAACTTGACAGAGGCATTAAACTCTTCAGTTGAAGTTTCAAGGATCTCAGTGGCTGTTAGTGGAGAAAGACTGAATGCAGTGCTATCACTGCCAGAGCTTACCATCTCATTTCTTGAATTAGAGGTTAGTCATTTTAAGTGGTTTGGCAGTAACTGGTTGGGCAATTACCTGAGCGTGTGGGATGCTCCTCAGTGAACAGCATAGCCCCACTGTTCTCTCCACTCCTATGTGGAGTTAATACTATAAGTTGAGGTGAGCTATAAGGGAGTGAGCAAGTAGCTGCGTGGTTCTGAGTTGCCAGCCGGTCTTAAATCACAACACTTCTTATTCTAACGCCTTAACTACAAAGTTGCTTCACAAAAGAAAAGTGAACTAGGCATAGAAGTGAGTGGGCTATTCCCTTGATTTTCTAAATATGTAATGGATACCTCCAGATTGCCTGTGAAACTTCACTGTTTAAGAAAAAACTTTTTATTGGCAGGTATACCAAATGGGTCAAATATTGATTCCAAGTAGTTATCTTAGTCTGCCTTCTGGAAAGGAAAAATGGGCAATCCAGTCTTTGAATTTAGATAAGTGACAGTATAGACAAGGGCCTCTCTTTGACTTAAGGTGTGGTTCAACAGCTTAAGCCAATTTACGCCTTCACTTGCACTGCCTTCATCATGCAGATCTACTCCTTCCCTAGTACTATACTGACACTGTAGTAATGCCCTGCCAAGTAAATTATGTCAGCTTGATGAACTGGCTGCAGAGTAGCCCAGCCAAAAGAATTAGTGTACATTAGTAATGTTTCTTATCACCACCTCAAACAGGAACAAGAAAATGCAGTTTAGGGGGTGAATTCCTGATTTTGGCAAAATCCCATATTTAGATTAAGCTGATTGTAAAGCTGCATGTTTGGAAACTGTCTTGCTCGGCTTTCAGTTTCTTACTTCATTATTATAAGCTAGAAGTTGTTCTGTGTGATATATGGAAGAAGCAGGTTTGTAATTGTTCTCTGTAATTGTTCTTTTCAGGGCTTGACCCTGTAGAACATTGATTGCCTTGTGTTGCCACTAAGTTTAACAGATTGAAAGCACTCAGATAGGACACGTTGGGGCTTTACATGCTTCCCCTCCTTATCCCTTTTTTCTCAGCAATGAGCTACGTTTTTCCTTTTCTCTTGACCTACTACTGCAAATCCTATTTCTTATCCTACTTCATTACCTCATCATACATTAAAACAAATTCCAGGCTGCATCTGTGTGGTGTCTTCTTTTCAGATCAGCTGGGGTTTTTGCTTTGTTCTGTGGGAACATGACCTCAGATTTTGATGCATACCACTGCAAATTCTTTAAATTAACAGAGTATCAGCTAGCAAGACCGTCTGATGCAAACAGAAAGGAGATGTTATTTGGGAGTCTTGCCAGGCCTGGACATCCTATGAAGAAATTTTTCTGGGGTGAGTTCTGTGTGTTATAAAGTGACAACACTTAGAACTTTTAACCGCTAGAAAATGGTTACTGCACTAACATGAGCTATCTTACCGCAGCAAACGGTAGCCTTGCTCAGAAATATCAGACCAGTTACTCATTTTACAGTAAAATGTTTGGGAATAAAAGCAGCTGTCTGCTTCTTAAGATACTTTTCATTCTGGTATTGCTTTTTGCTGAGGTTGAGGCTAGGTTGCCCTGGGCGTATAATCATGTAACTTCCTGTTAATGTAAAGGTGGTGCTGCCTGAGTCATCTCTGTTCTGCTTAAGCTTGTTTTTTTGTTATTAAGATTTCTTGGAAAAAGAAGGTATTTCTGGATTTGTGCCTAAGGAGGCTTTTCAAAGTAAATAATTCACCATTGGACTTGCAGAAGTAAAGCTTAACAGCCATGGGAATGGAGCAGAAGGGAAATTTGTTCTTCCTTTCCTGTACAATAGGGAGTTGAGCTCCTTTGTCCTCATGGTGCTTGTGAGCATGTAGATTGCAGTCTGATGTGTAAGAGAGTTAGTCAGCTTTGAAAGGTAGATTGTTTTTGTAAAGCTCTGTAACAGCCTATTCTGAACATCGTATTTTCCCTCTCTTTCCCCTCCCCTGTTCTGCAAGTTCCATTGGTGAGGGAATAACTGGCAACACACAGTGGGCTGTGCAGAACACAGCATGGGTGATCTGATAATGCATGAGGACTCTGTACGTCCTTGTCACAGAAATATCAACTGCCCTTACAGTAGGAACTAGAAATGAGAAGACAATAAATTAACATTCCTTTAACTCCAGATTTCTATTGGGTATTTTTAATGTGTTTACCATGACTAGACTGAGTAGCAGGGGAGGAAATGAGATTCTCAGTATGTCTGGATAACTGACCACCTTTTACTCTTCACAGGTAATGCAGATACACTCAAACACGAGCCTAAAATGAATAATATTGATACCTACGCCAGACTGAGGGACTTCTGGCAGCGCCATTACTCTGCTCAGTACATGACTTTAGTTGTCCAATCTAAAGGTAATGACAGTTGTGCCTTAAAAGGTCTTATAGCTGCTGGTGGTATAGTGCTTTTGGCAGGAGTTCAGCTGTAGCCCAAGCTGTTTTAGTGGATTGTCCAGTCCTGCAGGAGGCATTTATATGTAGATTTTAGCCTGGTTTCCAAATTAAACAGGACTTGAGCAATTATGTTGGTTTGTTGTCATCCTGCCACTTCTGGAGAAACTTTTCACTGAAACTGTTGAATAGGTTCCAGATTAACACAGAAGGTAAAATCTCAAAGATGTATTTAAAAAAGACTCTTGTAGGAATGTAGAATCAGACCATTTAAGTGACTTCATGTTGCTGGTTTCTCTGCCATCAACAGTAAAACTCCAGAGAAAATAATGGGGAGACTGCAACTGGGACTCCTGATTGTCTTGTTTTGTTTGGGTCCCTTTTAAAAGAGGTCTTAAAATAAAACACATTTCTCCAGGAGGGCTGAAGACTTTGTTCTTCCTCATAGACTGAAAAATTGTATGCATATGGAATCAAGTCTCATTTCAGCAAATAACTTCACACCTATGGGTTGTTTCTGCTGAGAATAAGGCATTTCTTAGAAGTTAAGCGTGTAGTAGAGACCTGTGCTGAAAATAAGTAGTTGTGTGTATTCGAGTTAGGCTTGTGCTTAGGGGCTTTGTTGAATGCTAAAACTGGTTGTAGTTCCCATCTGTAAAATGGTGGTGGATAGTAATGGAGGTGGTAATTCCTCTGTGCTTTTATTTTCTGTCTAGACTGTAAACTACTAAGGGCACTGAATGCCTCTTGAATAGTCATTTATGGAGTGATGGATTGAAATGTTTCTTCTGGGATGGGGAAGAAAATCCTGGTAACTGATAGTCAGCCAGGCCAACTTTGTATTTCTGTCTCTGTTGAAAGAACAGAAACCACGAATCCTCCCCCCACCCCATCCCACCTCTTTTGTTGCTGTTTAGTGTATACAGCATCACTTTGGGAATTCAGAATGCTGGCTTAAGCAATTTTTCAGTCAGTGAAAAACCCCTCAAATTTCTGGCTCTTAGCAAAGAGAATGGGAAGAAGGAATTCTAAGCACTGCATTTGGGTGTGAAAACTGGTGCGTATATTCTGAACACAGAGTGATGGAATGAGTCTAGCAAGTACTGGTGGTTTTGTAGATCCCTAAGTCAGTGATTCCTTTCAGTCACACCAGATACTACTGGACTTCAAATCCCAGTTGTATCAGCCTGAGATTTCAGCACTATATACAAAACAAGAGCTATGACAAAAGGTACAGCCCAGTGAATAGTAAGAATTGGCTCAAACCAACAGCTGAAGCTGGTCATTTAGAACTTTGCAGTTTTAAAATCTAGTGACTTGCAGCCTCTTTAAAATAACTCAGCTGGTGAGATAAGATAAAGAATTTGTCTTAAACTTAAAATTGCATTTCTGCCTTTCTGGTTTTTCTCTCCTTATTAGAAACACTGGATACACTGGAAAAGTGGGTGAGGGAAATCTTCTCGGAGATCCCAAATAAGTAAGATTCTTTTGATGAATAAAGCCATTAAAAACCCGACATTATCTATCTTAAAATGATGGATTTATTTAAAAAAATCCCTTACTGGATAAACGAAGGAAATGAACCTTTGTTCATTAACATCCTTATCCAGGAAAAAAAAAGCAGCTTTGGGAATGAGTGACATTAACTGTTTCAGGCAGATTTTGTTTCTGCTTAACAGTTACTTAGCCTGCAAGCTGTACAGCACTGATTTGCAGTAGTGTTTGCTTCATATGTGCCAATACCTTGATTTTAGGATAAATCATTCAATCCTAGATGAGCCTTTTACATTGCTTATCTTTGCTTCGTGTCAAAATTAATTAGCAGCAAAACAAATTAACACCGTATCTTGAGTTTACATGTCATCCTTCCGGTGGCTTTTCAATAACTCACTCCCACGTGCTGTCTAAAAAAGGGGTTCTGCAAGAACTTCACTAGCTCAAAAAGCATTTTATTTCCTCTTTCATTTCCTGCTTTTGCAAGGTGTTTATTTCTGTGGTGCATGGAAATGTGCTTGTGAATGTCTAATGCCATTCAGATGTGTTTGTCTCTCCTGACCCCCCTCCTGCTCGCTGCTTCTTCCCCACAAGGAAATCCATCGGGATTCTGTAAATCCAGGGCCAGCTCAGCTATGAAAGCAAGCTTTTTATTGTTACTGCCCTGAACAGAAGGACAGGGAGGAGTTGATGTGGTACCTAAGTCTTGGGTAATTATTCCGTTGTGTGGGCAGAGTGTAAGTGAATGTCAGGTTGCCTTCCACTTTGGATCCTGAGCTGTTTGCAAAGAGCCATTTTCTGGTTGTCTGGTGCACTGTCTCTGTCACATCAGAGCTAGGGATACTCTTGTGATTACCTCAGTGTAACCATGAATCCTTGCCAGTAACGTCGCACTCTAATTTTGCTTTCAAGTGGTTTACCCAAACCCAGCTTTGGTCACCTGTCTCAGCCTTTTGACACACCAGAATTTCACAAGCTTTACAGAGGTGAGTAAACCACATTTGTTTCAGTGCTTTGAATACCTCTTCATAGTTTTCTCTGAGTGATCTGGATACTTTGCAGGATAATTCTTTGTGGTTCTGAATAACTTATAACCATTATTTCAGCATTATATAAAATTTATTGTCTATGTCTAATCACGCATATTTATGTTCAATAAATCTATTTGTGTTCAGTTGTTCCAATCAAGAAAGTTCATTTACTGAGTATCACTTGGGCACTCCCTCCACAGGCACAGTATTACAGGTACGGTGGTGCTGCTCTTTACTTTTCCCATGTTTGTTATGAATAATTTAGTGACTTTCACACCAAACCAAAGAATCTCATTTGTCTGTGTTACAGATACTTTGGTTCATCTAGGGGAGCATGTTTTAAATGAATTAAACTGATATACGTATGGTTCCTTTTATAAACTGAGTGGTACTGGTACACAGCTGATTGAACATCATTCCCCACTGACTCAGATTAGTCATTGTGTTCTGAACTCCCACATTTTTACCTTGTTATCCTAATGTTGACTGAAAATGCAAAACTTACCATGAAGAAAGAGATAGTGTATATTTGAATCATTTGTCTGGTGATTTGAGTTCTTCCTGTGAAGTGTGTTACCTCCTGGCATTTAATCTCCTTCACATTTTCTTTTAGGGTGAAGCCTCTTCATTACATTTCCTGGTTAGTGGGACATGAGGGCAAAGGCAGTGTTCTTTCTTTCCTTAGGAAAAAGTAGGTATCGTTTGAAGCAGACATATTCAATGCTTTGTTATCAATTTTGTGTATAAATATTTTCTCACTATATATAAAAGCAGGCCAAGTCTGCCTTTTTATATCAGTGTTTCATAGTGATGTTATTTAAATTGATGATAGACCCAAGTCCAAAACAAGTGGATTTTGGCCTGTGATCCATGGATCAGCAGTAGCTGTGACTGATCTTTAAGAGATCTCCAAAAAGTAACTTAGCTTTTTCACTGTTTCTCTTAAATTCTGTATCCTGAGTTTCATATCTCTGTGTTGGAAAAGCTTTGTATAAACTGTAAATGGATCAAAAGCCATTGAAGTGAAGCTATGATATGCTAATTGTAACTAAGCTCAAATAAAGCTGAAATGGGTAATTAATAACTACATTGAACTCTTCCATAGATTTTGGGCTCTTGCATTATATGGAGGAAATGCTGAGACAGGGTTTGAACAGAACACCACTTACTCCATCTTCAGCATCTCTGTGACTTTGACTGATGAAGGTTACAAGCACTTCTACGAGGTATGAGTTACTGCGACTGGAGTTTCTTACTGTTCTCCTCATGTCTGGAAAAATGAATGTTTTCCTTTCTGCCTGCAGGTGGCTCATGTTGTATTTCAGTACGTGAAGATGCTGCAGAAAAGAGGGCCAGATAAAAGGCAAGTGTTTGCCACTATGTCAGATACTTGTGAGATTGTCCTTTTCCATTAGCCTTTTATTTGTAGTGTTTGCACTTTATGGAGTTACTAGAGCATGCACAGTGAGTCAGTAGTAAAGCTTGTCTGTGTAAAGCTTGTCTGCATAGGAAATGTATTGATTTAAGTTAAAAATGAATTTGCTAAATGTTTATGCGTGTTTCTTGGTGCTTTTAGTTTGATTTATGGTGATCTGTTTTCTGATTTGAATCAACCTGAACTGGTGTAGACGTTGGGTGCGGTTTTGGGTTTATTTAAATGAATTCATTGAGCCAATCTTTGTAGTTAAGTCTCATCCTCTTCAGGAAATTGCAGAACTTTCTGCCAATTGAGAAATGCAGAAGCAAAGTATGTGTAATACTGGCTTCTGTGTCTTATACCTCGATGAGTCACTGAACTCACCCTTAATGCCTTTCCTAGAAGACTGTTTTTTTATCACACTCTCAGTAAATGTTGTGGAGTAATGGAGGAAATCCACTTTTATTCTTTTCTCCCTCCTTTACAGAATTTGGGAAGAAATACAGAAGATTGAAGCTAATGAATTTCACTACCAGGAACAGGTATTCACTCTCTGTTTTGTGTTGATATAGGTAAACCATTCAAAGGATTTCTTTTCATTTTGAAACACATTTCAAAGTTCTATTGACCAGCAATAGATGAAGCTATATTTTGCTGAAGGCATCTGTATTGTAGACAGAGAAATGTATTTTTGCCTAATTTCACTGGGGGTTTTAAGCTAGTTTGGCACTGTTGATTTCTGGGAATAGAAAAGCAGTGTTGTGTGAAAGGGGTGGCTTGCTGGTGACCAGGCCTCACAAAGGTTAGACCCCCTTGTCAGCTGTTACAACATTACACAGTTAAATGTGGTTTTGTGTCCAGTCTTCCTTGGCTTACTGAATCTTATTTGGTTTTATTAGAGGTAAAGAAAAAGAAGGGAACACAATGTAGATAATTTGAGAGGCCACGCTTCATTCTTACTCTCACTTCACTTTCTTACTCTCACTACATTTAGCAAGAATGGGAAATAGTGGAAGTGGAGAGTTTTTGTTTCCTGATACTCCAAGTATTTTCAGACATTCTTAAGACCCTCCAGTCTGCTGGAGCATCACGGTGTTAGAAATGTCATTTTCAGCAAATCCTTGCATCTGCAGCTCTGCCTTCAAAATAGCATATGAAGGATTTTGAGTGTCTTGAGTGGCCTTTGAATAGCAGAAGTGGTGTTTGCAAGTGATACAGACAAGAAGGGCTGCTGCCAGCAGCCCCTAGTGACAGATAACAGAGCAGTTAAAAATCTGTGAAGAATGGCTATTTAGTGTAATGGATATAATAGGAATAAATGTCTGTTGCCCTACGCACTGTTTTATCACAGAATGGGTTAGGGTCAGAAAGGACCTTAAGATCATCCAGTTCCAATCCCCTTGCCATGGGCAGGGGCACCTTAGACTAGACCATGTCACCCAAGGCTCTGTCCAGCGTGCCCTTGGATTCTGTCTTGAGTTATTGCCAACAGAGATTGTCTACTTTTTCATCCAAGTGAAGCTATTTAGTCCTGAAGGGTTCTTATTGGCCTTCTTTTTAGCATTCCCCGCTAGAATTTTACATTCCCCAAACTGTTCTTGCTCTAATGGACTACGTAATTCCTAGTATCAAGCTGGTGGGAATAGAAAATACCCAAGCTTACACTAGGGAAATACCTGCTATTAAGAGTCTTGCCTTTTTAGCCAGTTGATTTTGGGTGATCATTAGGAAGTTATTGACAGTGCAGGGATTTAACTCAAAGCAAGGAACAGAGATATGTATGTGCTTTTGTGACAGGGTTGTGTGTCCCAAGGACATCTTAAACACCTCACTGTTCTGGTTGATGGAAGGAGCTGGTACATGACTATCCTAAAGAATAACTGTCACAGAGGCATGGTTTTGTGATAAGTAGTTGTGTCCCAAGAGAGGTTTAATGTTTCTTCAGGTATACAGTGTCTTAAGAAACTCATGGTCATGTTTTCCACTGCATTTACAAGACACATTCGTGTCAAACTCTTCTCTTTTCAGGTGAACTGTGGGCTGTGTCTGGACCCAGAATCTTTATAGTATGATGCTGTCTGGTTCCAAAAAGCCCAGAAGTGCTCAGCAAAAAGCTTTCCACTGAACAGCCTTACACCATTAAAAGGCAGTCTATACTTCTATGTCTGAATAGGAAAATCTCTTCCTTTTCACACTGTACATCATGGCAGAGAACTTGGCAAAGGAGCAGAATCAGAGATACTCATGCAGCAGCAGCAGTTTTTGCCTTGCTCTTTCCAGGCTCCAGATCACTTTAAATCTTTAACTGCAGGACTCTGCTTGTGTTCCTTGAAGACAGTGAGGGCTTTCTACTCGGTCTTTACCCTAGGAGGCTCAGTGACTGTTAACTGCATGCTCAAGCTTTCTACAAAAGTGATGTGTCTGGTATTTCAGGGCTCTCAGAGAAGTCCTAAGCATTAGATACAGTTATGGAATATATTTAGTGTAATAATTGAAGCTAAATGCCATAACAAGCACAGCATGAAACTCATGCTCACCATACCTGACCTGTCAAGCTCTTCTCAGAATGGAAAATGGATAGTCTTAGTTCTCTGATGATGTGAAAAATAGCTTGCTTGATTTGCTTACAGACAGATCCAGTGGACTATGTGGAAAGTGTTTGTGAGAACATGCAGTTGTTTCAGAAGGAGGATTTTCTGACAGGAGAGCAGCTCTTGTTTGAATACAAGCCTGAGGTAAATGTTCTTTGAACTTTTGATTACATGTTTTGATGTAAGGAGTATATGGACATATGGTTTAATATAGGCACTTACAGGCATTTATAGTTAGCCATAATACAGGCACAGGTGTTGTATTAATTGAAACACTTGTATTAAGAAAGGAAATGTAGGATTTTTTGTAAGCTTGCTCTGTCTTGTTCTTCCTGTGTTCAGACTGAGAAGTCTTTGGTGGGACAGGCAGAGCCAGAGTTGCGTTTGACCTGAAGTATTGTCTTGAACTTGTAGATCATTGCTGATGCCCTTAACCAGCTCAGTCCTCAGAGAGCCAACCTCATTTTGCTGTCTGCTGCCAATGAAGGCCAGTGTCACCTAAAAGAGAGGTGGTTTGGAACGCAATACAGTGTGGAAGGTAAAACAGCAGCAGAAGCTTGGAGAACGTCTCATTTGTATGTTAGATACTAAAAGAGTGACAACATAAAATACAACCACACAGAAGTAGGGAAATGAATCCTCAGTGCTTTACTCACCTCATCATTAGTCGAGTACTCTGTCCTACTCAATAACTTTGTTCTTGTTTGTTTGGTATCAGCTGATTCCCACTCCCTAGTTTGTGATTGTTTCAGGAGGCGGGGATCCCAGCAGAGCCCTCCACTTGGCTGCCATTCAGGTCCTGAAAAGAGAAAAGAACAGAAACGCTGAAGGACAGGGTGTGTTGGTAGCTGATTAATGATGCAGGCAAGCTTGATTTACTTCTTAATAGGACTACTTCAGCCCTGCTCCAGGGGAGTTTGTAAGAAGGGATTCAGAGAGTCATGGTGAACAGGGCAACATTAAGAACCTCCTATTATACTGCAAATAGTCATGGGGATAGCTAAGAGATGAGCTGACTGGCCTAGGAAATAGGATAGTTTGAACTAAGTGCATCTTACATTGGTTTCTTTTTTTAATAGATATTGACAAGTGCTGGAGTGATTTGTGGGACAGTGACTTTGAGTTAAATCAGGATTTGCACCTTCCAGAAGAAAACAAATACATAGGTAAGGCACCTCAGCATCAGTGAAATCTTACCCCAATAATCTGACTGTTTGCTGTGGTTTAAAACAATTGAATTTCCTTCTGAACATCGGCCTGGTTTTGAAAACTAAAAAATGAAAGCTCTGTTCACCCAAATCTTATTTAACTTCTGTTATTTATAAGCTTGAGCTGAGTTTTTCGAAGGTGTAAATTTACAGGCCATAGAGCCATAACAAAGCAGCCTCACACAGGCAGTGAGAGGTAGTGCAGAGCTCCAGACTTAGAAGAGCAATTTTATTTACCTAATCTTGGTGGGTTTGAAAGCATCTAAATACCATCTGCTTTGTTGCCAAAACCAAATGACAATAAACCTGTGAGTTGTATCCCGTATGGGACACAGCATCACTGTTTCTGCATGGCTTCTGAGCCACTATTCTGGTGTGAAGCTGGAAAAGAAATGTTCTTTGGGTGCAGGAAAGCATTATCATATGTAATGTAGCAAGCTGCATAAAATAATGCTGATAATTTTGAATGCCTTCATGTATGTAGCCTGCCTGTGTCTGTGAAACCCACTAACTAATGGTTCTGGTTTGGTTTTCCTTTGTTAGCCACTGACTTTGCTTTGAAAGTTGCTGACTGCCCTGAAACTGAATATCCTGTCAAAACACTAAGCACACAACAAGGCTGTCTCTGGTACAAGAAGGATGATAAATTCAAAATCCCAAAAGGTAAACACCTTAAGGGCTTTCAGAAGAGTAGGAAGTCCCTGTTTTTTACCAGCTGGAATTTATCTGAAGGCAAATTACCTGTGATAGCATTCACTTAAGCTCAGTGTTTACTGTCAGCTTCTCCATGGTCCCTTTGATGTGTTGATTAGCTACAATGAAAGAGAAGCAGGTAAACTACCTTGCAGGGAGGAAACTCTCCTGATACCTCAGGTTGGAAAGTGGAATCACTGAAATATACTGACTTCTGATTGTATGACTATGGGCAGACAGAATATGATACTGAGACAAGGGCTCGAGAACAAAGGAACACATCAATTAGAGGAGGGTATAGTCTCTTCTACAGAAGGAGAAAAATATCATCTGGGTCTAAGACAAATGTGTAAAATATATTGCTGCTGTCAAGCAGAATGTCCCAGGTTTTAGTATCTGTTGAAGAGATGTTTAGTGGAGTTTTGTTATCTCTATAGGTCACGCCATGTGAGTTAATATTCTGCAAAGCACAGCTTTGTGTGTGCTAATAGTTAGTATTTTGAAGGGAAGAATTTGGAGTGAAAATGAGACATTTGATGAGGACTTAATATAAGCCAAAATATATTCTTATAGCTGAATGACCATTTTCATTAGACACAAATTGTGACCAAAGAACAACGTGATGGAACTATATTTGACTTAGAAAACTGTCATTTTTTATGCAATTACTTATTTAAGTTTCTTTTTCCTCACCAGGTTATGTTCAATTCCATCTGATCTCTCCATTGATACAGCAGTCTGCAGAGAAGTGAGGATTGTATTATTTATGCTTAACTATATTACTCTAGTTGGTGAAAAGCCACGAAGAGAGGTTAAGTTTAACCTGGCATAGAATAAGCCTTCTTTTTCTAATGTTCTTACACATCCCTTGTTTTACCTGTAGTTCAGTGAGGGTGGTTCTCAGCAGGCCCTTACGGTAGCACACAGATGCACTGGCGTTTCTTGGTGTGGTATTCCCCAAAGCAAGTTTTGGGAAAAATAATGTAACAGCAGCAGCGTTCCAGAAGGGAGTGCTTAGGGGAGTCTGTGGTGAAAAGAGCAGTTCACAGTCATGTCCTGAACCAGCTACCTGGGAGCCTGTAGGAGCAGGTGAAGAGACTATCAGCAGCATTTAGAAACCAATTGTTGGTTTCTCTGCACATAGAATCCTAGAACGGTTAGGGTTGGAAAGCACCTTAAGATCATCCAGTTCCAACCCCTCTGCCATGGGCAGGGACACCTCACACTAAACC